>JAPCYP010000214.1:0-245691 GCA_035048595.1 Echinosophora koreensis
ACTCTTGGCTTTTCTCTCAACTCCCTTTTTCTCGTATTTGCTTTGTTCCTCACCAATTCCTTTAGGGGAGAGAGATACAAGAGTAATCTTTTTGTTGTGATGCATAGAAGGCATAGAAGAAAGGGTAGAAGTGGAAGGTTTAGAGTTAGGAAATGTGGCCTTTGATCCACTTTTACTAACAACTTCAAGTTGTTTTGATGAGTCACTCTCCTTCTTGAAGGAGTTCTTTCTCTTCACTTGTGCTTCAACCCTTGAGTGCATGTTGGAGGTCTCTAGTGTAGCTTGAAGGCGCATATCGTTTTCTTAAAACCCTCTTAATTTCTCTCCAAGTACTAATTGGTTCCTCATCATACTTTCTTATCTCTTTACACAATTGATCCCACCAAATTAAAGCATAATTATGAAATCCTAGACTAGCTACCTTTACTTTCTTTTCCTCACTATAGTAGTAGCAAGAGAATATGTGCTCCAATTTGGTCTCCCATTCCTAGTAAGCATCGTAATCACTCTTCCCATGGAAGCTAAGGATCTTTACCTTCACATTATGCAACTTGTCATCCTTCTCATTCCTACTTCCTCTATGCTCATGTCTAGGTCTCCATTTATCAAATCTAGGTCTATGGTTGTTGTCTTCCAAATATGAGGAGCCTCTATGTGAGTTGTCATGCCTTGATCCTTTTTTGTGCTCAAGTGCTTCTAATCTTTCAAACATTCTTTCCATGTTCCTTGTCAATTTATCCAACTTCTTATTCAAGTTCCTCGTTCTTGGTGATGATGTAGAAGAATCTTCAATGTCTTCTTCATGTAGTGAAGTCATGGTGCACTTACAATTTGAGAAATTACATACAAATTCCAGCAAATTGAAAATTACACAATTCAAATGAAGATTACACCAATGAGAACAATTACACCACCAAAAATCAAAAGAATTAAGTACAAACCAAACTAGGAACAAATACACTGAAAGAGCAAAGAATTACAAGAAAATGAAAAGTACAAGGACCTCACCATTCACTCAAAGATGGTCACTCGTGTATATCACTCAAGTAGACTTTTACAAGATGATTTCACTCTTGTCTCTTTCCACTCAAGAGTTTCCTCTTCAAGGGATCAACAAATTGAAACAAGATTCTCAATTATTAGTCTCCAAAAACAAGTGATAAAGCAACCAATAGGCAATCAATTCAAAGATGTCAAGAATTTAGAAAACAACTAAGACAAAAACAAAGGAGTTTAAAAGACAAGCAAGGAAAGGTTCAAGAAGAATTACACACTCAAATTGATGTGAAGAAAACAAGTTAAAAGCGATCAACAAAGTGTAATTCAATTTTAATCAAAGTGTTGGTGAACAGTTAATGATCAATGTGAATTGTGCTGCACCAATATGTGAAGGATCAATACAAATATAAGTATGTGGAATGGTGGCAAGTCTTTTACCTTTGCTGAATTTTTTTTTATTTTTTTTTATTTTCAGATTTTGCACTTTTGCCCCAAAACTAAGTATATTTACGGTTTTGGCCCACTTTTTCTTTTTACACCAGATTTTTTTTTTTTTTTTTAACTTCAGCCACTTGACTTTTTCTAATTATAATTTGACAGCAATTACACTTAATTTTCGAATTTACAAAAATATCCTTTAATCATGAACAAATTTGAACATAATTGGTGTAATACTTGGAAATACGAACAATTCAAGTAGTAGTGTAAAATAATTTCCAAGTAAATGAGAACATATCAAGTAATTAGAGACCTAGATCTTTCATTCAAGTGGATAAACACATCATTTCCACAATTTGAATTTCATGAAGATCCATTAGGTTCTAAAAATTTGAAATCATTGAAGCACTTTTGATTAAAATTTGAATCAATCTTACTATTGTGAATTAAAATTTGAATTTGAATTTTCAATTTGTTCAAAATCACAAAGTAAGGCAAATATATCTATGCTTGAATTTTCAAGAAGCAACCAAAATCACATGTGATGGAAGAGCACATGCAAGAATTGGAGCCAAAAATTGAAAGTGAAAATGTGGAGGGAAAAAAATTTTCACTAAAATTTCAAGCAAGATCAATTCAAACTCATTTCAAATTCTAGATCTATGATCACTTTTGGATTCAATTTGAATTTCATCATCCAAATCTAGTGACAAATGGTGCCAAAACTCAAATGAGTTCATCATGAAAATGGCTCCAACTCAAAAATCATCATAGAATTTGAAAATTTTGATAAAAAATTCAAAACAATTGAAGATTCAAAGAACTAGCTCTAGATACCACTTGATGTGATCTAGGATATAGATCACTAACATTTTAGGATCATTCTTTGATTTCAATTGCTAAAAATTCAAGATCAAACACAAACAAGAACAATAGAATAAACTTGATCTTCAAGTGAAGAATCAAGAGAAACAAAAGGAGTAGGAGAGAATAACAATTGATATATGAACTAGAAAGTAAATTGCAAGAAGTAAATGACATGAATTAAAGAGCAAGAATTAAAGAACAAAGTAGAAAATGGAATAGGAAGAAGATGAAGGGGAAGGCGCCACAAATGCATTCTTCTTGGAGAAGAAGATTGAATTTGATAAGCCAAAGGAGGATTCACCACTTGAATATGGAAATTCAAGATAAGAATCAATGGTTCAACTCTTGATCCAAGAAGAGGAGAACTCTCTCTCTCTCTCTAGAAATCTCAAGTATGAGAAAACCTTCCAAATGAATTCAAACTTATGAATTGAACTACAAGGAGCCTATTTATAGATGAGCAAAGTACTCATCCACTTTCAAGATGCAAATGACTACTCCTACATCATAAACCCAAGTGTGGGCTTGATTTTGGCCCAATGCTTCCTACTCCTATGCTTATGACCCAATAGGCCCAATTCCTAAACTAGTCTTAAGTGCTTTTATGAATAAACACTTCTATTACATGAAGTCTATTCTATACAAGTTCCTAGTTCCTATATTTATTACATGAAGTCTACTCTATACAAAGGTCCTAGGCCCTATCCATAACTAGGTATCTTGGACTCTCTTTTAGAGTATTTTGGACTTTTCTTAGCTTTGACCTTGTCATGGGTCCATGTGGGTCTTCAATGCTTGGTCCTTTGCTTTGTGAATCCATGTTCATATCAATTTCCATCTCTTGGATTCAACAAACATGTATAGTATAGAGATGATTTCAAGTGTCACAAGACAAAAATTGAATCAAAATCCTTTTACTCTAAAATTTTAGGGTTTCGGCCCTTATGAAAAGAAAAGGTTAGGATTTGATTCTTTTGTTTTCTCAATCACTTGGATTCAATACCTAATATGATTTAAGAGACAAAACCATGCATCATTGAACAAAAGTTGAAGCAAAAACTCATTTACACCAAAACTATGAGTTTCGGCCTTCAATGAAAAAATTGGAAGGAAATTTATTTTGATTTCATGCTTCTATATGATGAATATAGACATCAATATGAGTTCATAGAAATTGGTTTCAAATCAAATGGATTTTTCTACAATTTTCTAGAGACTTTTGAAGAAAACTTCATGAAATTGGATGATGATGATTCATGGCATAAACTTATAAAATAAATGAAGGAGAAGACAACATGATCATGATATATGAGGTTTTACCTCTTGTTTATTGAAGAAATGAAGAGAGTGATCAAAACAAGCTTAGTTAGAAATGGAAGCTTTTGGGACAGCTTTGAGGGTGTGGTGGGTTTATGAGTGTATCTCACGATCTACTCATCTAAAAATTACAAACTTCGGCTTCTTGGAAAGGTAAGAATAAGAGGAACAACTTTGATGTTGAAGGTTTGGTTTGATTCACATCAGAACATGGGCGCAAAAGGCCTTCTTTCCGCTGTTCTAGTGTGATGCTGTGGATTTTGAGCTGTTTTGGTAATTTGGGCATATCGCACAAAATACTTATCGATTTTGGATGATATTTTGCTTGTTGGAAAGAAGAGAGAAATAGGAACAACTTTCATGTAGAAAGTTTTGCGAGTTTCAGAACAGAAAAGGGTAAGAATTTTGATGCAGTTTCGGGTGAGTAAGGAGAGTTTGTCTTAGTTCTCTTGGTGTTCTTGATGAATTGTAACATCCGTTATTTTATGTGTGGTTATGTATGATGTTTAGGTTTAAGATTTGGATTGTATAACTGAGAGGTGATTTGAGGTATAGAGAACAGCTAGGGTTTCCGGTTAGTGTCTTTTAGATAATTGAGGGTGGAACAAAATTTTGGAAGCGCAGGATAGGCAGAGGAGCTACAGTAATAAAAGGAGGAGACCCTTAGAGTTCCAAGAAGGTGATCACGTATTCTTGAGAGTCACTCCGAAGACCGGAATTGGCAGAGCTATAAAGTCTAGAAAGCTCACTCCCCGATTTATTGGACCATTTCAGATTCTTCGACGAATTGGTTCAGTAGCCTACCAGATAGCCTTACCCCCTTACCTCTCCAACTCCACGATGTATTTCATGTTTCCCAATTGAGAAAATATTTCCCCGATCCTTCTCATGTAATTGAGCCAGAGTCAATACAACTCTGAGAGAATCTAGAATATGAGGCTGTACCGTCTAAGATTGCAGACAGAAGGATTAAAGAACTCCATGGTAAACAGATTCCCCTGGTCAAGGTCATTTGGGATAGTGTTACCGGAGATGCTACTTGGGAGCGTGAGGCAGATATGCAGCAGCAGTACCCCCATTTATTCTCAGGTATGTAATTTCGGGGACGGAATTTCTTTTAAGGAGGGTAGAAATGTAACATCCGTTATTTTATGTGTGGTTATGTATGATGTTTAGGTTTAAGATTTGGATTGTATAACTAAGAGGTGATTTGAGGTATAGAGAACAGCTAGGGTTTCCGGTTAGTGTCTTTTAGATAATTGAGGGTGGAACAAAATTTTGGAGTTAAAGAGGAGATTAGGCATTTTTGATGGTTAGAAATTGTTTATTAGGTCCTAAGGAGCCTATATCTCAAATTTGGGGTCAATCGGACATCGAACGGACCCTGAACGTAGAGAGTTGACTTTCTGGTCAAAAGTCAACGCTCAAGCGTGGCAAACATCACGCTCGAGCGTCCACAATACGCTCAAGCGTGGGTGTGTCCACGCTCAAGCGCCCAAGTCAACCAGACAAGGGCCATGCTTTGACTTGCTACGTGTCAACGGGCGCTGACGTGGCAGCCTCTGAGTGGTTGCATGGCTGCGGTGGTTTTCACGCTCAAGCGTGAAATGGTCCACGCTCAAGCGTGAAAATTCCACGCTCGAGCGTGGCAGCGTGAATCAGAAAAATAAAAAGGGCTTAAGTGACACAAAGTCACTTAAGCATAGAAAGAAACGAGCAGAGAGCAGAGAGCAAGAGCAGAGAAAACAGAGAGGCTATAGAGAGAGAAAGAGAGAGAGTTTAGTGAGAGAAAGAGTTCTTGAGTGAGTGTGGCTTGCCCGATCGTCCTTTCGCAAAACGGAGTACGTGGTTGATCGTAGTGACGATACCTTCATTCTCCTCTTCCCCGTTTCTTCAATAGTCGAAGGTAAATTGTTCCCGTTTATATCGAAAGTCGTTTCGTTACGTTTATCTTTATATCTTTCGTTTCGGTTATCGGAATTCGATTCCGTCTTCGAGGATGAACTCGTGGTAACGTGTGCTTCGTAATGTGATGCTTAGGTGAATTTTTGGAAGCTCCGAGGCCCTAGAACCGTGCTGGACAGAATTGAGCTCGTGGAGGAACGCTCGTTTCGTCTCGTTTCGTTCATCGTACGACTCTCCAGGTGGGGGAAAGAAACCATTTAACGTCGGAAACGGCGCAGTTACATTTAGTTCGATAATGGCGTAGGGCGACCTAAACCCTACTCGAGAGCGAGTAACGGACAATGTCCATGTCACATTGGGGACTACTTAGTGGTACCAATGATGATATTGAAATTGTGCGTTTATCGTCGTTACGATAAAAATGTATTATTTTATTATTTTATGACTGGCTGTTGTGACTGCTTGAATTAGTTGCGTTATATGATGATTGATGACTGATACTGAGTGTTGATATATCTTATGAAAATTATTATTATTATTATTATTATTATATTATTGATATGATTGATATGATGACATGATGCCATGATTAATATGATGATTTGATGGAAATATGTTATGATGCCATGAGTGTAATGATTATGAGTAGAGTTTGAGTAAGTGATGAGATATGATGAGCATTGATGATGTATTGGGGAAATCATACTTTATGTGTTAGTAGTGCCTAACCGAGATGATTGATGTTATATGATGAGGAGATTTTATTGAGGTTATTTATGAGGTGATGATGAGCGGTTAGGGCACTAGGGGATGACCTGAAACATGGTCTGTGATATGTGGACCTGAAACATGGTCGTTTTGTGGACTTGAAACATGGTCGTTGGGGTCTATTCCTCGGAGGGAGAATTCCCGGGGTCTAGGCTAACTGCGGACCGTCCCAGACATGATTTCATTTTAGTTGCAGCTATAGTTCATGCGTTGCATGAGCATCCTGGCCGTGGTCCAGAGGTATGCACCGGTTGTGTAGCTATAGTGCCATTGCTTTGCATGGGCACCCTCCAGCCGCGGACGAGGGTGTGCGCCGGGGCCTCT
Source organism: Echinosophora koreensis (assembly GCA_035048595.1). Classification (NCBI taxonomy): domain Eukaryota; kingdom Viridiplantae; phylum Streptophyta; class Magnoliopsida; order Fabales; family Fabaceae; genus Echinosophora; species Echinosophora koreensis. The sequence goes on from JAPCYP010000214.1 coordinate 6,619, forward strand.
GGGACGTGTCGATTGTTGTGATATCCGGATATGGCCGACTACCTGAGAAGATTCATACACATTTGCATTGCATCATGATGGGGGTAGAGGAAAAGACCCTAGATGTGAATTGAGGATGTTTGTGTTATATATATATAACTATATTTTGGGAGATGGATGTTTATCGTGCTGTTATAGAATTAAATGTCGCTAAACCCTTTCCATGTTTGATGTTATATGGCTTCTTATCCCCTTTTCTTTTGTTGTATGCTTGTACATATATGTTTTGTATAACAGATCCAGATCGTGTTGATGGCGCACTGGGATCACCCGTGGATGACTCAGGACCCGGGGTTCCCCCTCTCGGGGACCTTTGAGGTTGAGTGCTTAGATCCGAACGGGTGGCTCGTGGACCCAGTCACTCGCTTCGTTGTGTATACGGGTCCTACGTCCATCACCTCCGGGTTCGGACAGGGAGCGCCGATAGGATTCGTCGGCACGTTCCGTTGGCACTACCCTTCCTTTCCAGGTAGGACAGCCAGATGGACACATACCGCCGATGCCGCCGATGCCAGGCATGGCCCCAGATCCCTTCATGGTACCCTTTGAGGTACTAGTTCCAGGACTTGCACCGGCACCAGCACCAGGACCCGAGTTGGCACCTATCCAGGAGGAGGAACCGGTTGCCCCCGCCCAGGACCTGGCACCCCTTCCAGAGGTACCAGCGCCTCCAGAGGTCCGGGCTATGGTTTCAGAGTCTTCTCGAGTATCTACCAGACAGTTTCATCCCCGTGATAGTATACTTTACCGACAGAGGTTTCAGAGGCAGTCGGACAGGAGCTCGTCCAGTGAGAGCGGAGGAGTGTCCGGACCTGCCGGACCACGGGATGCAGACGAGGGTGGTAGTATTTGATGGTCGGGCCAGTGCCATCTGTATAGGTGTGAGTGAGGTTTTGTTGTATTTTGAGAGGGGACAGGGTGTGGAGAGAATCGGCGAGGCATCTTCCCTTTTTCTTTTGATGTATTTTCTTTATGTTACGTACCACCTTTTTGTACATATTTCGGGATCCTACTGATGGGAATCCCTTGACAGTTATGTATTAGGAGATGATGTATATATTTATATATATATATATATATATATGTGTGTGTGTGTGTGTGTGTGTGTGTGTATGTATGTTATATCATGTTACTATTTACATCTTAAGTTTTAATTTTCCGCTGTTTTGAATATAACCGCTTATCGCTAATAACACGATTAAGCTTTAATATTTTGGGTTTTTCTTTAATGGGACGTCGGGCGTCTCATTTGGTGGTATCAGAGCAGTTCGGTTCTGAAACGGACTGTGAGGACTGTGATTAGGGTGAACTGGCCATTTAGTTGGATCCACATTGGATACCGGCTATGCTTAGAAGTTGGGTAGTGAGTCCGATGCGACATCTTTATGGCATATAGTATTTATATTCCAGTTTTATGTAGTATTATATGTCATATTGATGTGGGCTAATGATTTCTTTTGACAGGATCATGGCTCGAGGCAGAGGCAGAGGACGAGGTAGACGTGGTGGTAGAGCTATCGAGGGTGTCGAGGATGAGTATCAGCCAGCAGCAGGAGTTAGTGGTGGAGGGGAGTCATCCGAGACTCTCCAGACTATCCGTGAGTTAGCATCCGTTCTGTTGCAGCAGGCGCAGCAGAACGCTCAGAGGATGCAGAGAGAGGCAGAGTTACAGGACCAGCAGGATAGGAGGAGAGCTGCTGAGGCTGAGGATGCGGGGTTGGCTACCTTTCTGAAAGGTAAGCCACCACAGTTTGGAGGAGAGTATGACCCAGAGCGGGCTGAGTGGTGGATACAGGAGTTGGAGAAGATCTTCGACACTATGAGATGTAGAGATAACAGGAAGGTGACTTATGCCGCCTTCATGCTGACTGGAGGAGCCGAGTCATGGTGGAGAGGCAAGAGGAGGTTGCTTGAGACTGAGGGCAGGATGATCAGTTGGGATCTGTTCAGGGAGTGTTTCTTCGAGAAGTACTTTCCGCGGTTAGTCAGACGCGAGAAGGAGAGAGAGTTCATGAGTCTTCAGCAGGGAGACAGGTCTGTTGGTGACTATGCGGCCAGATTTGAGGCCCTGATTCAGTTTTCTGAGTTCTACCAGAGATTTCCAGATGAGGATTGGATGTGCCGGAGATTTGAGGAGGGTTTACGGCATGAGCTGAGGAGGGCTATAGTGCCCTTGGATATTTTGAGCTTCCCAGAGCTAGTAGAGAGGTGCAGTGCCATTGAGAGCATGGACCAGAGGCAGGCTGCGGAGCAGAGACAGCAGCGGAGTGGGGGTCCTACCAGAGCAGGCCATCAGAGGAGAGGGGATAGAGGTTCTCAGTGGAGGAGAGCACCATACGCTAGACCCGGACAGGGTACTCAGACGAATGCACCACCAGTATCAGTGAGTAGAGAGGGTCAGCAGCAGAGAGGCCCAGTATGTTTCAGATGCGGAGGTCCGCACTACATCAGAGATTGTACAGATAGATCGGGTTGCTATGTATGTGGCAAACCCGGTCACCTTGCTAGAGATTGCCGACAGAGAGCAGGGCAGCATCAGCCAGCTGCCGGTAGAGGGCCAGTAGTTCTAGAGGTGGATCTGGGAGAGGAGTTCCAGCGGCAGGACGACAGACCGCCAGACCTCAGGCCACGGGGAGGGTGTTTACGGTGAGAGGATCTGAGTCCTCTCAGTCTGCAGATCTTATTCAAGGTATGTGTTTACTATCTGGCAGACTCTCGCGTGTGTTGTTTGACTCAGGCGCTACGCATTCATTTGTTTCACATGAGTGTGTAGATCATTTACATTTGCCCGTTTCTCGATTACCATATACTTTGACAGTATCTACCCCTACCAGTGATCCTTTGATCACCATGTCTGTTTGCCTACAGTGTCCTATCGTGGTTGAAAATAGGGCATTCCTCGTAGATCTCATCTGTTTGCCTATGCAACAGATAGATGTTATCCTTGGCATGGATTGGCTATCGGCCAACCATGTAGTGTTAGACTGTGCCCAAAAGACTTTATCCTTTCTTGAGCCTTCTAGCATAGTATCTGCCAATGAAGGAGCAACTATGAGGAGTGATGATTCTCAGCAGTATGTGATGCTTTTCTCTTTGGAAGCTAAGGAGACTCCAAGTATAGATTCTATGCCTATCGTGAGAGAGTTTCCCGAGGTTTTCCCTCCTGATGTTCCAGGTTTGCCACCAGAGAGGGAGGTTGAATTCACCATAGATCTCATGCCAGGGGCAGGACCCATATCAGTAGCTCCTTATCGGATGTCACCTGTGGAGTTGGCAGAGTTAAAGAAACAACTGGATGATATGATGAAAAAGGAATTCATCAGACCGAGTGTATCACCGTGGGGAGCACCAGTCTTGTTTGTGAAGAAAAAGGATGGAAGTGCTAGGTTGTGTACGGACTATAGACAGTTAAACAAGGTTACAATCAAGAACAAATATCCGTTGCCTAGGATAGATGATCTGATGGATCAGTTGAAGGGAGCTTCGGTGTTTTCTAAGATAGATTTAAGATCAGGATACCATCAGATTAGGGTAAAGAAGGAGGATATACCTAAAACTGCTTTCAGAACAAGGTATGGGCACTATGAGTATCTAGTTATGCCTTTTGGTGTAACTAACGCCCCAGCAGTATTCATGGATTACATGAACAGGATCTTTAGACCGTTCCTCGACAAGTTTTGTGGTGTTTATTGATGATATTCTTATCTATTCCCGTAATCGGGAAGAGCACGAGGAACATCTGAGAGTGGTGTTGCAGGTGTTGAGAGATAGGCAGTTGTACGCTAAGCTATCCAAATGTGAATTTTGGTTAGAGGAAGTACAGTTCCTAGGTCATATAATCAATCAGGAAGGGATAGCTGTAGATCCAGTTAAGGTAGAGGCAGTGATTAGGTGGGAGAGGCCTAAGTCAGTAACAGAGGTGAGAAGTTTCCTAGGATTAGCCGGGTATTACAGGAGGTTTATTGAGGGTTTCTCCAAGATTGCGTTGCCTATGACGCAGTTAACGCGAAAAGGTACGGCGTTTGTTTGGACAGAAAGATGTGAGGAGAGCTTTCAAAAGCTAAAGGAGAAGTTGACTACATCTCCTGTGCTGACATTACCAGAGCCATTAGGACAGTTTGACGTGTACTGTGACGCGTCATATCAAGGTTTGGGTTGTGTTTTGATGCAAGAGGGAAGAGTAGTGGCTTACGCTTCCCGACAGTTGAGGGTTCATGAAAGAAACTACCCGACTCATGATCTGGAATTGGCAGCCATAGTGTTCGCATTGAAGATATGGCGACACTATTGTATGGAGCTAAGTTCAATGTGTTCAGCGATCATAAGAGTTTAAAGTATCTGTTTGATCAGAAGGAGCTGAACATGAGACAGCGTAGATGGATGGAATTTATTAAGGATTATGAGTTTGATCTTCAATACCATCCTGGGAAAGCTAATGTTGTGGCGGATGCACTGAGTCGGAAATCTTTGCACGTATCCGCGATGATGGTGAAAGAGATGGGATTGCTTGAACAGTTTAGAGATTTGAACCTAGGTATGGATTTGGCTGAGGATAGAATATGCTTAGGTATGATCACTATCAGCAGTGAGTTTTTGAGAGACCTCAGGTTTAAGCAAGTTCAGGATGAATATCTACAAGAGATAAGTCGAGGCATAGATGAAGGGAAAGTTTCAGAGTTTAGGAAAGGATCCGATGGTGTGTTAAGGTTTAGAGATCGGATATGTGTGCCCGAGGACTTAGAGATTAGGAAGATGATTTTAGAGGAGGCACATAAGAGTAAGTTGAGTTTCCACCCGGGAGCCACCAAGATGTATCAAGATTTGAAGAAAATGTTTTGGTGGCCAAAGATGAAGAAGGAGGTGGCAGAGTATGTTCTATCATGTCTAGTGTGCCAGAAAGCTAAGATAGAGCATCAGAAGCCTGCAGGGTTGTTACAGTCCTTGGATATCCCAGAGTGGAAGTGGGATAGCATAGCGATGGACTTTGTGGTTGGATTACCACGAACTCCGAAGAAGTTTGATGCGATTTGGGTTATCATTGATAGGTTAACGAAGTGTGCTCACTTCTTACCTATTGGTGAGAGTTATAGTCTTGAGAAGTTGACCCAGATTTACATCAAGGAAGTAGTGAGGTTGCACGGTGTACCATCGAGTATTGTCTCCGATCGGGATCCTAGATTTACATCTAGATTTTGGAGACAGTTACACAATGCTTTGGGAACCAAGTTGAGGATGAGTTCAGCTTATCATCCTCAGACGGATGGGCAGTCAGAGAGAACAATTCAATCATTGGAGGATCTTTTAAGAGCATGTGTGTTAGAACATGTTGGCAGTTGGGATGAATTCCTACCCTTGATTGAGTTCACATACAATAACAGTTTCCATAGTAGTATCGGAATGGCACCGTATGAGGCTCTCTATGGAAGAAAATGCAGAACTCCGTTGTGTTGGTATGAGACTGGCGAGAGCCAAGTGTTAGGTCCCGATGTGGTACAGCAAACAACGGAGCAAGTCAGGAAGATAAGAGAGAAAATGAGGGAAGCGCAGGATAGGCAGAGGAGCTACAGTAATAAAAGGAGGAGACCCTTAGAGTTCCAAGAAGGTGATCACGTATTCTTGAGAGTCACTCCGAAGACCGGAATTGGCAGAGCTATAAAGTCTAGAAAGCTCACTCCCCGATTTATTGGACCATTTCAGATTCTTCGACGAATTGGTTCAGTAGCCTACCAGATAGCCTTACCCCCTTACCTCTCCAACCTCCACGATGTATTTCATGTTTCCCAATTGAGAAAATATTTCCCCGATCCTTCTCATGTAATTGAGCCAGAGTCAATACAACTCCGAGAGAATCTAGAATATGAGGCTCTACCGTCTAAGATTGCAGATAGAAGGATTAAAGAACTCCGTGGTAAACAGATTCCCCTGGTCAAGGTCATTTGGGATAGTGTTACCGGAGATGCTACTTGGGAGCGTGAGGCAGATATGCAGCAGCAGTACCCCCATTTATTCTCAGGTATGTAATTCCGGGGACGGAATTTCTTTTAAGGGGGGTAGAAATGTAACATCCGTTATTTTATGTGTGGTTATGTATGATGTTTAGGTTTAAGGTTTGGATTGTATAACTGAGAGGTGATTTGAGGTATAGAGACCAGCTAGGGTTTCCGGTTAGTGTCTTTTAGATAATTGAGGGTGGAACAAAATTTTGGAGTTAAAGAGGAGATTAGGCATTTTTGATGGTTAGAATTGTTTATTAGGTCCTAAGGAGCCTATATCTCAAATTTGGGGTCAATCAGACATCGAACGGACCCTGAACGTAAGAGTTGACTTTCTGGTCAAAAGTCAACGCTCAAGCGTGGCAAACATCACGCTCGAGCGTCCACAATACGCTCAAGCGTGGGTGTGTCCACGCTCAAGCGCCCAAGTCAACCAGACAAGGGCCATGCTTTGACTTGCTACGTGTCAACGGGGCTGACGTGGCAGCCTCTGAGTGGTTGCATGGCTGCGGTGGTTTTCACGCTCAAGCGTGAAATGGTCCACGCTCAAGCGTGAAAAATTCCACGCTCGAGCGTGGCAGCGTGAATCAGAAAAATAAAAAGGGCTTAAGTGACACAAAGTCACTTAAGCCATATGAAAGAAACGAGGCAGAGAGCAGAGAGCAAGAGAGAGAACAGAGAGGGCTATAGAGAGAGAAGGAGGAGAGAGTTTAGTGAGAGAAAAGAGTTCTTGAGTGAGTGTGACTGGCCCGATCGTCCCTTTCCGTAAACGGAGTACGTGGTTCGATCGTAGTGACGATACCTTCATTCTCCTCTTCCCGTTTCTTCAACAGTCGAAGGTAAATTGTTCCCGTTTATATCGAAAGTCGTTTCGTTACGTTTATCTTTATATCTTTCGTTTCGGTTATCGGAATTCGATTCCGTCTTCGAGGATGAACTCGTGGTAACGTGTGCTTCGTAATGTGATGCTTAGGTGAATTTTTGGAAGCTCCGAGGCCCTAGAACCGTGCTGGACAGAATTGAGCTCGTGGAGGAAACGCTCGTTTCGTCTCGTTCGTTCATCGTACGACTCTCCAGGTGGGGGAAAGAACCCATTTAACGTCGGAAACGGTGCAGTTACATTTAGTTCGATAATGGCGTAGGGCGACCTAAACCCTACTCGAGAGCGAGTAACGGGACAATGTCCATGTCACATTGGGGACTACTTATTGGTACCAATGATGATATTGAAATTGTGCGTTTATCGTCGTTACGATAAAATGTATTATTTTATTATTTTATGATTGGCTGTTGTGACTGCTTGAATTAGTTGCGTTAATATGATGATTGATGACTGATACTGAGTGTTGATATATCTTGTGAAAATTATTATTATCATTATTATTATTATTAAAATTATTATTGTTATTATTATTATTATTGGAAATGATGCCATGATTAATATGATGATTTCATGGAATGATGTTATGATGCCATGAGTGTAATGATTATGAGTAGAGTTTGAATAAGTGATGAGATATGATGAGCATTGATGATGTATTGGGGAAATCATACTTTATGTGTTAGTAGTGCCTAACCGAGATAATTGATGTTATATGATGATGAGATTTTATTGAGGTTATTTATGAGGTGATGATGAGCGGTTAGGGCACTAGGGGGTGACCTGAAACATGGTCTGTGATATGTGGACCTGAAACATGGTCGTTTTGTGGACCTGAAACATGGTCGTTGGGGTCTATTCCTCGGAGGGAGAATTCCCAGGGTCTAGGCTAACAGCGGACCGTCCCAGACATGATTTCATTTTAGTTGCAGCTATAGTTCATGCGTTGCATGAGCACCCTGGCCGTGGTCCAGAGGTGTGCACCGGTTGTGTAGCTATAGTGCCATTGCTTTGCATGGGCACCCTCCAGCCGCGGACGAGGGTGTACGCCGGGGCCTCTGGGACGTGTCGATTTTTGTGATATCCGGATATGGCCGACTACCTGAGAAGATTCATACACATTTGCATTGCATCATGATGGGGGTAGAGGAAAAGACCCTAGATGTGAATTAAGGATGTTTGTGTTATATATATAAACTATATTTTGGGAGATGGATGTTTATCGTGCTGTTATAGAATTAAATGTCGCTAAACCCTTTCCACGTTTGATGTTATATGGCTTCTTATCCCCTTTTCTTTTGTTGTATGCTTGTACATATATGTTTTGTATAACAGATCCAGATCGTGTTGATGGCGCACTGGGATCACCCGTGGATGACTCAGGACCCGGGATTCCCCCTCTCGGGGACCTTTGAGGTTGAGTGCTTAGATCCGAACGGGTGGCTCATGGACCCAGTCACTCGCTTCGTTGTGTATACGGGTCCTACGTCCATCACCTCCGGGTTCGGACAGGGAGCGCCGATAGGATTCGTCGGCACATTTCGTGTTGGCACTACCCTTCCTTTCCAGGTAGGACAGCCAGATGGACACATACCGCCGATGCCGCCGATGCCAGGCATGGCCCCAGATCCCTTCATGGTACCCTTTGAGGTACTAGTTCCAGGATTCGCACCGGCACCAGCACCAGGACCCGAGTTGGCACCTATCCAGGAGGAGGAACCGGTTGCCCCCGCCCAGGACCTGGCACCCCTTCCAGAGGTACCCGCGCCTCCAAAGGTCCGGGCTATGGTTTCAGAGTCTTCTCGAGTGTCTACCAGACAGTTTCATCCCCGTGATAGTAGACTTTACCGACAGAGGTTTCAGAGGCAGTCAGACAGGAGCTCGTCCAGTGAGAGCGGAGGAGTGTCCGGACCTGCCGGACCACGGGATGCAGACGAGGGTGGTAGTATTTGATGGTTCGGGCCAGTGCCATCTGCATAGGTGTGAGTGAGGTTTTGTTGTATTTTGAGAGGGGACAGGGTGTGGAGAGAATTGGCGAGACATCTTCCCTTTTTATCTTTTGATGTATTTTCTTTATGTTACGTACCACCGTTTTGTACATATTTTGGGATCCTACTGATGGGAATCCCTTGACAGTTATGTATTAGGAGATGATGTATATATATATATATATATATATATATATATATATATATATATATATATATATATATATGTGTGTGTGTGTGTGTGTGTGTGTGTGTGTGATGTATGTTGATGTATCTGCATGTTAACTATTTACATCTTAAGTTGTAATTTTCTGCTGTTTTGAATATAACCGCTTATCGCTAATAACACGATTAAGTTTTAAAAATTTTGGGTTTTTCTTTAATGGGACGTCGGGGCGTCTCATGAATGATGAAGAGAAAATGGTTTAGTGTGGAGGTGATGGCTGGCGCACAAATAAGGGATGAGAGGAGAATAAACAAAAGAAGTTTTGTGTTAAAAGAAATTAAAAGATGATGTGTGGTAGGGAAGTGAACCATGTAGTCTTGTTGAATTTGTGGTTGAAATGAAAAATGAACACATGGTTAAGAATGGTGAAGGGTGGGCAGCCTTGGAGCCTTAGAAATTGTGTGGATGAGGGTGTTTAGGTGGTGTGGCTGCCTCCTACACCACATGTTAGGGAGAAGATATTTTGTGTTGCAACTCATGGTTAGTTAACCTCGGTTAGTTTTAACTAGACATAGGTTAGGTTAATGTTTAAAATATCTAGATATTTTCTTTGTCTTCATGATGACTAGAGTAAATTATCACCATGATGATTCATTCATCTTGAGTCATCATAGATGACTTGTCGGTCTGTTTCCCGATATATCTCTGCACAAACGTACCCGATTCGGTTTTTATCCGATTAGGGTTTCTTGAGAGAAATGAGTTTTGGCTCATAAAGATGGTATAAGTGAGTTGAAAAATTGGCTAAGTGTAGGGTAAAAGGGGTAGAGCCGTGTAGGGGAGCGCAAAATGGTCCCAAAATTTCAATGGCAAGCCTTGTAAGTTCCATAAGAAACCAAGGGTAAAATTGTCATTTCACCATAAAAATATCTAATGGCATTTATATATGTGCCATTATGGCCATTATGATTCGGATAGGATCGTCATAAATGCTCATCACATCAGTCATCTTAGCTCTGTTGCTGACCTCCTAGTTCATCTGACTCAGGTTTTCCTAGAAATATTTCGACGTTTTCGCCCGCAGCAAATATATATATATATATATATATATATTTCGCGAAAATTTTCAAAACTTCCAATATCATAGAAAATACGATAAAAACACTAATAGTCTCGTTCACGAATTAAAATTAGGTTTTTTGAGCAGTAAACTTTTACTGTCAGTGAAAACGCAGACCAGTTTTCGTTTGAAATTTTAACCCAAAATTTCATCGTAACCTTATGATATCAAGTATATTATGGAAATGATATTGGTTTATCCAAAATCATTTTATAAGTCTCGGATAAAAATATAATCATTTATATATTTATTATTGTTATTAGAAAGCAGTGAAAATCGGGGAGTTACAACAGTACAGAGAAAAGATCTCGGAGAGCTGAGAGAAGAATTATGACAAATGCTACAAATGACCAGAGTGTTATTAATCTTGTAAGTTGTAACTGTAACACCCCGAGTTTTTCTGTTTTCTAATATCAGAAATTTATATAATTACGTTTATATTTTTATCTGAGACTTAGAAAATTTATTTAATTAAACCGAAACCTTATTTACACTCTACTTAACGGTAGAGAGTTACGATTAAAACTTAGGTTGAAAAGTCAGGCGAAACCCAGTCTGTGAATTTCACTGACAGTATATTTATACTGATCAGAAGACTTAATTTTGACTCGTGAACGAAACACTTAAGGTCTTTATTTAATTTCCAACGTTTTTGGTTATTTTGAAAAAAAAAGTGAAATATTATATTTTATCCCGGCGACATCTTAGTCGGATAAGCGACGGAGCTGAATACGGGATTTCTGGGAGCCGCTAAGGGATAATATCAATGAGTCATATAAGATGACTCACCCATGTGAATGCATTTATTATGCACATGGTAATGATGACAATTTCTATGGAAATTGCATTTTGGTCCTTAGACTTTTAGAATTTTGCAAAATGGTCCCTAGGAATTTTTGCACCTAAGTCCTTAATGAGCCTTCTCCTTTCCCTTTACTCCCTTGAACTTGCGCAGCCCACACCCCTATAAAAGCCCTCCATTGTCTTTCATTTTCTTCCTATTGTCTTTTGTTTCAAAAACTCACAAGTCATAAGCTTTCCCTACAAGCAATTTGTGAAGCAAGTCTTTGATTCTTTCCTTGTTTTTGATCTTCAAGAGGTAAACCTTGTTCTCCTTACTCAATCATGGTGATGTTCTTCAATTATTTTCATGATTCAATGCCTTATTCAATTTTCTCAATTCTTAGATCTAGAAGTTTGAAAATCCATAGAAAATCATAGAAAAATCCTAAAAATGTGAAACCAATTTCTATGTTCCTATTATCAACTCTACTATAATAATCCAAGAGTTTGTTGCAAACAAAGTTTTCCTCCCCATTTTTCTCTCTAAGGCCGAAACCTTGCCTGTTGGGTGGAGGATATTTTGTTTGTTTTCCTTAGTATGTGAACTTGTATTTCATCTTTTCATGTCATGTATAGGTTGGATCCAAAGTGTTGTATCAAAATAAAATCCCTAGCCTATTTTTCATGTGAAGGACGAATCCATGTTTTATAGGACGTAGATGATTTTGTTTTAGTATTCAACTTATGATTACCACTCTTAATTCTACACTACTCTAAGGTCATGGATCTAAGAGTATGTGAAATTTTGAGATCCCTAGCTAATTTTGATAATCATGACTCTAATAAAGTTCCTTCTTTCACAATAACTTCCAGTGGATTAGGAAATCAAAAGATGAACAGTTCCTAACTTAAGAGTATTCATCCTTAGCACAGGGAATTTACAAAACGACGATTTAAAAGGAAAACAGCCTGGATGAAAAAATCAGACCGGATCACATCTACCAAAAGTAGAAGTGACTAGACTAAGTTTCATCAAGAAACTTCTGTTATCACGAAGTTATCGGTGTTACAACTCAAGAAATAGTCATAACAAATTCTTTCAACGAAATATGAAAACTCCATACCAATGGATATTATCAACCAATCCACTCCAATGTCTAATACACTGAGGGTTATTTAGAAGTGTGAGTTCAAATTCTCATATACAGGGAGTCCATTGGAGTAAATTAAAATTACCGACTAGCATGACTAATTGCTAAATCATGATAAACTTCAAATCAAGATTAGAAAATCAGTTTTACATATACGAAATTTACCATAGTGATTGTCTAATACAACCATAGGGACTCGAGGAATCATTGTCAACTTACAAGTTCATAAAGAATTAAATAGTACAGTGAAGAGTTTCTCTTAAACATGGGGCACTAATCCAAGGTTGAAGATTCATTGAAGATTCAGACCGATTCGCCTTGTGTTCCAACAAGCACACATGTCTTTTCAGACACGCTTTGTATGGTCACTCTGAATAGGGCACGATCACGGACAACTTAGTCAGTCTCTCAGACATGTGAAGAGTTGATCTTTTCTCATAAGCTGAGTCAACGACGCAAAAATATTTAACAGGTCCTTATTCTAATCAAGTGACAACCCGTCCTCAAATCAATTTTTGAGAAGGCGATGGCTCCTCGCAATTGATCTATCTGATCAACTATGCGCGGCAAAGAGTACTCATTCTTGATCATCCTTTCGTTGAGTTATTCGAAATCCACGCGGAGTCTTGAACTTTCAAACAACATTGGTACTTCCTACGGAAAATACTTGGTCTAACAAACTGTTCAGACCACAGATCTTCCAGTTGAATCGAGTCGTCTAACTCGATTAACTTTGTAGGCGACATCCTACACCAAGTGATAGAGATCCACTCGAATCTAGGAACTAGATCGATTGAAACTCAATATCCTTTGCAAACGGCAAAACTAAACATTTCTAGGGACACTCCCGGAAAATCCTTTCGCAAACGATAATCCTGGAACATTCTCAACGAACATTCCTAGAAAATCGACCTTAACAGGCATACTATTCAAATGTCTGACACAATCCAAAAAGGATAACCGAATGTGTCACACATGGACCAAAACACAATACACTAGCCATGGGTCCCTACAAGTCAAAACTCGTGTAACCTGTAACACCCGGTTTTTCGCTGTTTACTGTTTTAATATCAGTAAAATAAACAGAAATGTTTAGAATTTTATTTTTAAACTTAGAAAATGATTTTGGATAAACCAAGATCATATCCATATTATACTTTACCGTAGAAAGCTACGATTAAATTTTGGGTGAAAAAGTCAGACGAAACCCGGTCTGCGTTTTATTGACAGTAAGGATTTTACTGCTCAAATGACCTAATATTGGCTCGTGAACAAAATGGATTGGTTTTATTTTTAATTTCCAACAACTTTGGAAATTTTGAAATTTTTCACTAAAAAGTGAAATAATATATAATATCCGGGCGTTATATTAAATCGGGTGAACAACGGAACTGAATACGGGATTTACGGGACCCGTTAACGGATAAAGGACTTGTCTAATCATGGTGAGTCACATGGGGTGAGTCATAGGGTAACTACTCATTACGACTTTACCGAGCATTTATAATCTTCAAAATTGCGCCAGGTCGCCATCTCAGCCTAAACACGATATACGATGATGCGAATTGCTGCAACAAATGCAACACGAATGAACTAATATTCTGTTCTTAAACGAAATACAACGAATATGATGAATGTATCGAACAAATACATGAACTAATACAAATGTGAAACTAATACGAATGAACAAGAAAATCAATCGAATACATAAAGGAACTAAAGTGAAAGAAATCAAAGAACTTAAACGAAAGAAATTAAATCACCGGAGAACGAATAATCAAAGAAAACAAAAATCGTCTTCATTACATGAACAAATACATACATGATGTATCGAATATAACTAAAATACAACGAATATGATGAATGTATCAAAGCAAATGCATGAACTAATTCAAATGTAAAACTAATACAAATGAATAATAACGAATGAAATCAATCGAATACATAAAGGAACTAAACTGAAAGAAATCAAAGAACTTAAACGAAAGAAATCAAACCACCTAGTTTACCAGACAGTACAGAGAAAAGATCTCGGAGAGCTGAGAGAAGAATTCTGACAAATGCTGTAAATGACCAGAGTGTTATTAATCTTGTAAGTTGTAACCGTAGATATAACAAAATGCAGAACAAATAAACAACTTCAAACTCATGAATAATAAATATAAATAAACTATTATATACCTATGACGGCACATACACTACAACAAAATGTATTTTTAACAGCAATTATTATGACTTTTAGAGGCAATAATAATGGCCGCCAAAATTTTTACCGGCAATTATTAATTAGCCGACGTATCCAGTGTCGCTAAAAGCTTTTCCGGCAATTGTAGGAAATGCTGGTAAAGACCCAAATAATTGCCGCTAAAAGTCAAAAGTTATAGTGACAATTATCTTGGCGTTTAGCGGCAATTTTAATAGCCACTAAATATGATTTTAGAATTACTTTTCTAGGCTCATTTACCAGCCTTTTTTTATTGTCGCTAAAAGTTTTAACTGGTTTTTCCCAACAATTACTATTGCCACGAAATATTAAGATCATTTGCCACTTAAAGCGGGTATGATTTGACTAACAAAAGTTCTAATGACAATAATATTTGCTCATAAAACACTTCGTGACATACAAATTTTCCAAATAAATCATACTAAGATTCATTTTATCAAGACAAAATACATATAATCCGTTAAGTCCACAACAAAAAATAATAACTATCATTATTTTGAAGCAAAAGAACACGATTCAATAGGATTGAAGCAATCAAACTTAAGCCTGCAAGAACCAAAACAATATAAATTACTCAAAAATATGAGATTCAAATCTGAAATCACAAACCAAGCAATATTCATTCAAAGCAAGGGATCTAAAAGCAAAGGAACTCATTTTTCACCACACAAGAATCCACATAACAGTGTATTCTAATAGCTACCTGATAGCGAAAAAATTGAAAAGATCCCTAATAGCTTGATAGACAAAAAAATCAAGATCAAAACTTGATAGATAACATATTTTTCTTTGCATCCTCAGTTTGCATATTTAAGAGTCTACAAAATAAAAACAGCATGCAGGTATATACTATTAAAGGTCCATCAAAGAAAAAAAATTCAAACAAATTGTTCATATAAAATACATATAGAAACATTTAATAGCAAATAGGTAAACATTTGGTAGCTAATACTTACAGGCTTACCAAGTCAGACAAAAGACTAATCTGGTCACTTATGTATCCTCTCAAAACTTCACCCCAACACTAGGCTATTGCCTGTGTGAAACGAGAAGACAAAGTGAATTAAGTTGATTATTTTAAGCCCAGTCATTAATTAGTTGGTTATACAGCCATCAGGTCCAGGTATTTTAAGTCTAGCCATTAAGATAGAGTGACCAACAACCATTAGGACCAGATGCATTGAATTTTATCATCTCTACAATTTCCCTAGCACCATACACAAACCAACTTAAGATAATAAACATATCTTATAGCATCAAATTCTAAGAAAAAAGTTTTTAAAAGCTTAAAAACCTTACCTGTCCATATTTGCTTCCATTAAACTTTGAGGCACAAATGAGCTTCCATTAAACTTTTGAGGGACTAAAAATATTGGTGTAGGGACCACTTCCGACACATTTTAAAAAAAGGGATTAAAAAAGTACATTTTCTAAACGAGAGACTAAAACCAAATTTTTGTAAAAAATGAGGGCCTAAAAACATATTTCACTCAAAATTCAACTACATTATTGTTAAACAGAATATTCATTTTCTGGAAGCAGGTAAAGTGATGAAAAGATTATACAAAAAGATGTGGGCACTCACCCTTTTTTCATTATCCTATTGCAACCTCTCCTGTTCAATCTGATAAGCTAGTAGAAAATAGAAAAGCAAAAGAGAAAATAAAGAGTTGTTGTAGAGGGGAAAAAAGGGAACCTGAGTGGTAATGGGATAAAGAAAAAGCACGACAAGAACGGGCTTTGGAACCATTTTGAGAAGTTCTTCATCTAATCTGCTTCCTGCAGAGGCAAGGATACAAGTAACAGGACCTATTAGAAACTAGGAAGAGGAGGGAAACACTAGAACAAACAGCACATGTTCCAAAAGTAAAACCATCCCAACATTTTCTCCTGCAGATATATCTTTTCACATGTCTAAGCATATTTGTGAATGTGAGATATAGAAGGAGGAATAGGAGAGTTTAATCTAATAGGTCTTTGAATTGTCGGTTCATAGAAGAAATACTAAGACATAAAGAGACTAAACATATTATCATTAGAGTTGGAGCTCTCTGATTCTAATAAATATTGTAGTTAACCACCCAAAAAAAAAAGAAAGAAAGAAACTTGCAGGCTTGTAACTAACTCTTACATCCTTGACATAAATACAAATTTGAGCCCAAAATAAACTAAAAGGAATTTCACTTACAAATGAAAAGCATTCATTGTCTTTGCACCCCTCCTCAGGGTTATATCATATGTCCGATCACATAAATCTTGCAGAAACAGCTCTAATGCTTTAGCTGCCAATACAAAAAATCCACATTGTCATAAACCAAAGATATTAAAAAATTCCCAAAAGCCCATAATATAATCATGTAAGAAAAAAGACATAATATGCGTAAAAGATTACTTACAAACTAGAAGAGCCACAACCATCGCAATCTTCCCTACATCCTCATTAGTTTGCATAAATTTCATAATCCTAGCCTGTCAATAACCAATTCAATTAGATTACACAATCATTATTGTTATATTATTTTATAGAAACAATCATCACTAAAATGACTAAACTAAATCATAGAAGATAAAAACATTCAATTTGATGCAACAAATAGTGAAATTTCACTAGAACAAAGAACAAAGAAAAAGATACAGTGTCAAATAAAAAGAAAAGAAAATAGGATATTAAGAGGACAAAACCGAGTGCCTGTCCTACTCCATTAGAATTAATTTATTAAGCTATTAATACCAATGTCTAGAGAAAAAAGTTGACTTTATAGGGAGCTTTGGATTTCCAAATCTATTTATCTAAAAGGAATCTCTCTTCAAAAGTCTTCCGAAACTGAAAAATAGTGAGGTATTTCTTGAAAGAAATGGCTAACAAGAAGAATGGTAATTTAACCATAGTCACTATAAGTCACCAACTTAACTTACAGCACAAAAGACATAAGCTGGTAATTTAATTTTACTCCAAATTTCTGTCATTGTTCAATCAACTCTACAACAAAGTTGCAATATCATCAATCTTCAAAATCATCCGTACATACTTGTTAGAGTTTAAGCCAAACTTCCTGATATCAATGAAACACATAACAGAGAAATAAAGAGAACAAACAAAACTTGTTGTGCAAGAAACTTTAAAACACTGAAATGCAGTAAAACAGTTAAAGGAAGAAAGACACCAGTATTTGATGGTTCAGCTATGAATAGCCTACGTCCATGTGAGGTGCAGCAGTGTTGTTCCACTATGAATCAATCAAAGATAGGATCAAGATCCTTTACAATAGAGGTATCACTCTCTTGATCTTTACTACCCTCAGTCCCTTGTTACAACCAAGTTCCCTCTCAAGAAAACCAACCCTCTATCTCTCTCTTGAACTAACCCTTTGATTATCTAAAACTCACTGAATAATACTCACAAGAATCGAATTGCCAAGAAGCTTTTGTCACTTGTATCTCTAGTGAGTCGACTTCACTATATTTATAGACACTCACACTGTATCAGCTAGATTCAATTCGTTTGTTAAATTAGTTTTGCTTCAAAGCTAAGTTAGTTGTCATCAGTAACTAACTATAACTGAAAAACTAATTTAACTAACTTAACCACTAGTTGATTTGTGTAGACACTTTCAACAATTCTCCACCTTGTCTTCATAAATCAGAGAGCCAACTGATTCATACTAAACACTGCTCACCTCCCTTTTATCCTCACTTACCTTCAAAACCAATCAAGTCCAAGCAATGCTTGAACTTTCCAAGAGACAGGGACTTTGTAAGAGCATCAGCTGGATTTTCCTCTGAAGCAATCTTCTCCACCTTGACCTCTTTAGTTTCAATCACATCTCTTATAAAGTGCAGTCTCACATCAATATGTTTTGACTTTTCATGATAGACTTGATGTTTTGATAAGTGAATAGCACTTTGACTATCACAGTATATTGTTATACTGTCCTGATTTATACCAAGTTCACCAACAATCCCTCTGAACCACATAGCTTCCTTGACTGCTTCTGCAAGAGCTATGTATTCTGCTTGTGTTGTAGACAAGGCTACTACAGATTGTAGAACTGACTTCCAGCTTACAGCAGTGCCATATAGAGTGAACACATATCCTGTTAAGGATTTTCTTGTGTCCATATTCCCTGCATAATCTGAGTCTACATAGCCTTTTACTGCTACTTCAGATTGTTGTTTCCTTTTGAACTTTAAAACATTTGCTAAGGTTCCATTTAGATATCTAAGAATCCACTTCAAGGCTTTCCAATGGGACTGACCAGGATCTGCCATGAACCTGCTAATGACACTTACAGCATGTGCCAAATCTGGTCTACTGCATACCATGCCATACATTATACTGCCAACACCACTAGCATAGGGAATTGATGCCATTTCTGCTCTTTCTTCTTCAGACTTAGGACTTTGCTGCACTGATAGTTTATCATGCTGTCGAAGAGGTGTCGTAACAGATTTAGCTTCATGCATTCTAAACCTCTGGACTACTTTCTTCATGTAACCTTCTTGAGTTAGGAACAATTCCCCTCTTGATCTGTTTCTGATAATGTCCATTCCCAGAATTCTCTTTGCTTCACCCAGGTTTTTCATTTCAAATTCTGTATTCAATCTTGCTTTAAGATTGTCCATTTCTTCATCACTTGAGCTGGCTATCAATATGTCATCAACATAAAGGAGTAAGTATAAAAGGAGTTCACCATGTCTTCTTAATGTATAAACACAGCTATCATAGCTGCACCTTTGAAAACTTAGTTTCATTAAGAAGTCATCAAACCTTTTATACCATTGTCTTGGGCTTTGTTTAAGACCATATAGAGATTTTTTAAGAAGGCAAACCTTGTTTCTGTCTTCCACAAAGCCCTCTGGTTGATGCATATAGATAGTTTCCTCAGGATCACCATGAAGAAATGCTATTTTTACATCTAATTGTTCTAGATTCAAATCAAACTGAGTTACTATGCTAAGGAGAATTCTAATGGAACAGTGCTTGACTACTGGTGAGAAGATCTCATGAAAGTCCACTCCTTCAACTTGTGTAAACCCTTTGGCTACAAGTCTAGCCTTGAATCTTGCCTTTTCAACACCTGGAACTCCTTCCTTTCTCTTATAGATCCACTTGCATCCCACTATTTTCTGATTTTGAGGTGGATCTACAAGTATCCAAGTTTTGTTCCTTTCCAATGATCTCATCTCTTCTGTCATAGCTTCTAACCATTCCTTGCTGTTTGTGCTGCTCAAGGCTTCCTTGTAGCTACTTGGTTCAGTTTCTTGGAGTTCATCTGCAACTGTTAGAGCATAATAGATTAGGTCAACATAACCAAATCTCTTTGGTGGAACAATAACTCTCCTTGCTCTATCTCTAACAAGATTGTAATTATTGATAGCATGTTGAGTAGAAGTGAGATCAACTGTATCATTTGGCTGAACTCCTTCCCCATTTTCCTCATTAGGTGGCAGCTCCACCTCAATTTGCATATCATCAATGTTCCTAATTTGCTGAGTCTGGCTTGAATCTTTGCTGGCCATTCTTGCTTCATCAAATATAACATCTCTGCTAATTATGCATTTAGGTTCTCCCTGTTCCATCCTCCAAAGTTTATACCCTTTTATGCCATAAGGATAACCAATGAAGGCACATCTTATAGCTCTAGCTTCAAGCTTGTCCTGCTTAATGTGAGCAAAGGCCAAAGCACCAAAAACTCTGAGGTTTGAATTGTCTGCAGGCTTTCCACTCCAAAGTTCAAGTGGTGTCTTAAAGCCTACTGCAGAGGATGGACACCTATTTATTAGGTAGACTGCTGTGGTTGCAGCTTCTCCCCAGAAGCTCTTTGGCAATCCTGAGCTAAGAAGCATGCATCTGACTCTCTCAAGGATGGTTCTATTCATCCTCTCAGCAATGCCATTTTGCTGAGGTGTTCCAGCTACTGTCCTGTGTCTTGAAATGCCCTCTTTCCTGCAGAATTTGTTAAATTGCTCTGAAACGAATTCCAGGCCATTGTCAGTTCTTAAGTACTTTAGATTAGTTCCTAACTGATTGCTAATTAGTGTGTGCCATTCCTTGAATTTATCAAAAGTATCACTCTTATGTTTCAGAATATAAATCCACACTTTCCTAGAATAGTCATCTATTATAGTGAGGAAATAGAAACCTCCTCCATGTGTCATTGTCCTAGCAGGCCCCCATAGATCAGAATAAGCATACTCAAAAGGTTTATTTGTGCTATGGAAAGCAGGACCAAACTTGATCCTTTTTGCTTTTCCTGCTATACAATGATCACATATGTCTAGTTTCTCTATTTGATCACCATTCAATAGATTTTGCTTAGCTAACTGAACTAATCCTTTCTCACTGACATGTCCTAACCTCATATGCCAAAGTTTGGTTTTACTAGGTTGCATTTGGCTAACCACAGCTGCCTGAGCTATCACTGTTGAGCCATTTAGAATGTATAAACCATTTCTTAGATTTCCCTTAGCAATAGACTGTTTTCCATTAGAGATTATCATTATACCATGTTCAATTTTGGTCACATAACCTAAACAATCAAACATGCTCAAGGATATAAGGTTTCTTTTCAGTTTTGGCACATACCTGACACCTTGCATCACTGTTTCTTGTCCATTAAACATTTTTAGTCTAATAGAGCCAATACCTTGAACCTTGCATGGCTTGTTGTTGCCAAGTAGGACCACTCCACCTTCTTTGATGCATAAGGACTCAAAGTAGTCCTTTCTTGGACACATGTGATAGGTGCAGCCTGAGTCCATGACCCAATCCTTCTCAGTTTCAGTGTTAGAGACCACCAAGCTCTCTGCAGTTTCATATCCTTCAGAAGCTATAGCTGCATCACCTGATTCTTGAGGTTTCTTGAAACCTTTGTTCCTCCTTTCTGGACAGTTCTTCTTGAAATGTCCCTTTTGATGACAATGGAAGCATTTGAACTTGCTTTGGCCTTTGGACTTTGATCTGTGTTTTGATCCCTTTCCATTCCTTTTGTCAGGCCTTCCCCTTGTCACATTCAGACTTTCTGCATTGCTCTCAGTCTTGTTTTCTTGCCTTCTTTGTAGTTCTTTGGTTCTTACTGAAGACTGAACCTCTTCTAATGTGATTGTCTGATCCTTGTCTCTGCCAAACAGAATAGCATCTTTAAAATGCTCAAAGCTATTAGGTAGAGCACTTAGCAGAATAAGAGCCTTGTCTTCATCATCCAATATCACTTCAAGATTCTCTAGATCATCCAATATCTTGTTATATTCAGACATTTGCTCAGACAAGCACAAGTCATCAATCATCTTGAATGAGTATAGTTGCTGCTTCAAGAACAATCGATTGGCTACTGATTTGGTCATATAGAGGGATTCCAATTTCAGCCATAATGCAGCAGCTGTTTTCTCCCTGGCTACCTCCCTCAAAGCCTTGTCTCCTAGGCATAGAATTATAGCACTTCTAGCCTTTTCAACCAATTCTTTCTTTTCTCTGTCAGGCATGGTGTTGGGAAGAGCAGCTTCTCCCTTTAAAGCCTCAGCCAAACCTTGATGCACCAAGATGGCTTGCATCTTGATTCGCCATAGTCCAAAATCATTGGAGCCTGAGAACTTTTCAATGTCAAACCTTGTTGATCCCATGATTCAGCTTCCTCTTTCAATGTTGTTCCCACAGACGGCGCCAATTGTTAGAGTTTAAGCCAAACTTCCTGATATCAATGAAACACAGAACAGAGAAATAAAGAGAACAAACAAAACTTGTTGTGCAAGAAACTGTAAAACACTGAAATGCAGTAAAACAGTTAAAGGAAGAAAGACACCAGTATTTGATGGTTCAGCTATGAATAGCCTACGTCCATGTGAGGTGCAGCAGTGTTGTTCCACTATGAATCAATCAAAGATAGGATCAAGATCCTTTACAATAGAGGTATCACTCTCTCTTGATCTTTACTACCCTCAGTCCCTTGTTACAACCAAGTTCCCTCTCAAGAAAACCAGCCCTCTATCTCTCTCTTGAACTAACCCTTTGATTATCTAAAACTCACTGAATAATACTCACAAGAATCGAATTGCCAAGAAGCTTTTGTCACTTGTATCTCTAGTGAGTCGACTTCACTATATTTATAGACACTCACACTGTATCAGCTAGATTCAATTAGTTTGTTAAATTAGTTTTGCTTCAAAGCTAAGTTAGTTGTGATCAGTAACTAACTATAACTGAAAACTAATTTAACTAACTTAACCACTAGTTGATTTGTGTAGACACTTTCAACAATACTCTATTGCTAAGGTGATTGTGCACTAGTGCTCAATCTTCTCAATCTTCCAATGAATTAACAAAACATTACAACCTGTTGCCTTAATCATCTTAATCATGCTAAGAATATAATTCCTCTCCTATCCATCTGAGAATAACAACTCACTAAAATACAAAATTGCCACCATTAATTAGAAAACTTTAGATCAGTCCATTATTAGTCCAGTTACAAAAACTGAACTTTAGATTACTAACAAGTAACAAGTGATATCCTAATTCAAAAGTAAAAGTCAATTGAGTTCTGCAACTTGTAATTCACGAGAAGGAATGTTACAGCAAATAAATACTATGAAACAGTTTCAATTCAACTTGAAACAGCTGTATATACTAAATTTTCCTTAAAAGAACCATGGTAACAAGACTATGAAAGAAAAACAAATCTACAGTACCTATGTAAATCAGTTCACTTGTTGGGAAATTGCAAGAATAGAAAGAGATAAATTTTTTCTGTAAAATGAGTAGTCAGTTTTCATTCATTCCCCTCTCACACTATAACCATGAATTCGTTAAACTATAACCATCCTGAAATGAAAAATGTAACACCCCCCTTGGGTATTACTTTGTAACACGTGCAGAAATCAATTAAAAAGTTATTTGCTGGTTGCTTTCAGAAAATTAATCTACGTTAGGCCAGAAAACTCGGGAGTAAAAATTTTCTTTCTGAATTCTTCAGCAAAGTGATACACCCAACAGCGAAGTAAAAGTCACATTACACTTAATAATGCACATAAACTGGGTTTGTTCATAAATCAGACCACCACAACATATAAGTTTTCTTGAAATTATTTCAATACTGAGAAATTACAAACCATACCAAGGATTGCAGAATCCCCTAAACCAATTTTCTCAAAATTACACAACAAAAGGAAAAATCCTAAGCTGGTCACTCTATAAAACCATCGACTGGAAGAACTCCGTAGTTCTCACCACTATTACCAACCTCTGCAAAGATCGGGATTAGTATCCCCAATTGAAGTTAAGACTTCCTCTGCACCGTCTACTACCAGTACCCAGGGTACAGTGGCAAAAACGAGTAAAACCTGATATATTGTAAGGGTGAGACACCAATATATGGATATAAGCACGATAACTACATGCGTGACACACAAAACAACATGTAGTCATATAAAGTCATACATCATAAACTTCTCAGAATAAATGACTACCAATGGGTTTCATCCCCGAGCAGTCATCGTCCTTTATAAAAAAGATTAATGACACTACACAGTTCAACATCTAACCTTATATCTAATCTCACGGAGATTAACTCACCAAATAAATGAGCTGATCAGGCTCTTGAATGACACATTGTCCAAACTCTTGGTACAATGGTCAACAACATAATGGCACATTATCCGAACTCCCGGCACAATGGTCAACAAAACAAATGGCACATCGCCCAAACATCCCGACACGATGGTCAACAAAACATCCCGGCATGATGGTCAACAAATCAAATGGCACATCGTCCATTAAGGCACAATGGTCAACTCTTAATGGCACATTGACCCTGAAGGCACAATGGTCAACTAAACATTAATATCATCATGATACCATGACTACTAAACACACTATAACATGAATATCTCAAGATATCATGACTAACAAATAAACTATAACATGAATATCATCAAGATACCATGACTAACAGATACATCAAGACATGAAGATCATTAAGATATCATGATTAACAAATACTCTGTCACATGAATATCATCAAGATATCATGACTAACAAATAAATCGTTAAGTAAAACTCGTTTACAGAAAATCCTTTTGTTGTAACTCTTTTATAAAACATCAAATCATATTGAAATTCATTTTCTTTTGGAACTCTTTCCCCCGAAATAACGTCTAAACCTTCGTAAAATCATTTCTACCATAAATTCCTTTATCAAATCACTAAGAAACTCATTTTCTTTCTTTCGAAAATCTTTCTCCGAGAAACTCTAGTTCTTAAAAAAAACGATCTTAAAACTAAATCCATGTGTGAATGATTACTGCTGTTTTTAAGAATGCGTTCCGTAAATATTTTCGGAATTAACCGTCTTTTCGCATTTTAAAAACGTTTTAGGTCAAAACTTGCTCTTTTCCACTTAAATAATTTTCTAAAATCATGATTAAGTTATTTTCGAAGATTAATTTCATAAAATAACTTTTTATAATATATTGGATTTATCCACCTAAAAATTAACAGTACAAAAATAATTTCACGGTTACGTCCTCACTGTAACTCATAGTTCACTCTTACACCGATAAATCATTAAAATAATGATATTTTCAACTTTTTCTCATTTTCAACCAACCAAAAACCTAAGTAATATTATATTACTATTTCTCATCAATTAAAATTCATTATCCCATAAAAACCTTTTAACACTTTGAACCTCATTACTAATTGAGCACTGACCAATGTCAGGCTTTCCAATCCACAAACAGCATCAACGATTCATCAATAATATTATAACAATTAACCCAGGCAGATCATGCATCAAAACATTGTAATACATAACTGCAAATAAATAATTAACCGTAGATAAACAAACACCACAACCCTCAATCAAGTAATACAAGTCACACAATAGATCACACATATAATTATCGGGAAAAATCCCTTCGGTAAGCTCCCCTTACCTCTTGAAGTTACAGTTTTCCTCTCGAAGTTTTCCTTCCGATTCGTTTCCGATTCCTCCTCACAACTTAGTACAATCCACAACAATTATCCTTCATAGTAAATCACAACAACAAATTAACAATCAAACAACTAAATATACCTATGTTCCTACATGATGAGTTCGGCCATGACTAGCTAAATTAGCTAGAGATCTCAAAGTTTAACAAACTCTTGGATCAATGATCCTTAAGTATAAGAGATACATAATAAATTGTCACTTGACAAAGATTGGATCAAAAACTCCTCTAACTTAAATAGTTAGGGTTTCGGCCTTCATGGTTAAAATAGGCTAGAGTTTGATTTGGTTTCTAATCTCTTGGAATCAAAAATCACAAGTCAAGAACTTGAAAAAAATCCATCTAACTCACATGAGTTAGATTTCGGCCTTGACATAAAAATTGGCCTAGACATTGATTTGATTTTCCAATCTTTTGGATTCAATAACACTAGGTATGAAAGAGATGATTTCAAGTATGACATGACAAAAATTGAAACAAAACTTCTTTTATATTAAATCTATAGTTTCGGCCTCACTCATTAAATTAGGCTAGGGATTTTCATTTGAACACAACAACTTGGATTCAACATGGATATGAACTAAAGAAATGAATCATGTATAACTTAACACAAAAAAAGAAACAAAACTCCTCCACCCACACAAGTGTAGGTTTCGTCCCTTAATGGAAGAGTGAGGAGGACATTTTTGTTTGATTCAAACTCTTGGATATACAATATAGACATGAATACATGATCATATAAATTGGTTTCATGATCATTGGATTTTTCCACAATTTCTTAGAGATTTTAGAAGATTGTAGATCTAGGAATTTAAAAGTGATGATCATGGCATAAATTTGCAAAATAAATGAAGAACAAGACTTAGATGATCAAGAGTAAAGAAGTTACCTCTTGAAGATTGAAGAAAAGCAAGTGAAATGATCAAATTCAAGCAAAGATCAAAGGTTAAGCTTATGTGTTCTAAGTGTTTATGTTGCAAAAGTGAAATAGGAAATAAAAGAAGTGTGGGAGGGTGTATTTATAGGGTGTGGGCTGCGACCTTGGGCTGAAATGAGAGGGATTGTAGTGCAAGAAAACTTTGCCACATGGTGACTCATCATGTGTGACTCATTGATATTATCCGTTAGCGGATCCCGGAAATCCCGTAATCTGCTCTGTTGCTTCCCCAATTCAATATGACGCGCGGATAAAATATAATATTTCACTTTTTAGTGAATTATTTCAAAATAACCAAAATTGTTGGAAATGAGATATAAAATCTATTCATTTCGTTCTCGAGTCAAAATTAGGTTTTCTGATCCGTAAAATCTTACTGTCAGTGAAAACGCAGTCCGGGATCCGTCTGAATTTTCAACCGAAAATTTAACCGTATACTTATAAAAATAAGTATAATATGAATATTACTTTGGTTTTCCCAAAATCATTTTCTAAATTTCAGATAAAAATATAAACATTTATTTATATTTATATCGATATTAGAAAGTAGAAAAATCAGCGTGTTACAAAAAAGTGACGACACTCACACACATGCACACATCCTTGTGAACCTGACCCTGCTGACACAATGAAAAATAGAGAAAAAGACAACCATATACTATGCATAATTGACTCCAAGCAAACCAAAGTATGCATAAATGACACCAGACAGACCCTATAAAATTCTCACCCTTGATGTTATGCACAATCCATTGTATACCGATGCAGAACCTTGGATTAAATTTAGAAACCAAGCAATTAAATTCATTCCACAACATAAACAAACAGACATTAAACAATATTCACAAAATTATTCAATTAGCCAGAATGAACTGCAACACTAAACATAATTATTCACAAAATTTCTCTACACTAAACCATAGTTTCAACACTAAGCATAACAAACCTGACAAGATCTGTGTGCTCCTCAAATTGAATCTTCAAGGTTGAGCAATCCTTCAATGGATCTGGAAAAAAATCGCAAGAGAGAGAAATCAATAATCCTTCAATGGATCTGAGAAAAATTGCAAAGAGAGAGAGAGAGGGAAATCACCAATCCTTCAACAGATCTGAAAAAAATCGCAAAGAGTGAGAGAACTTGACGAAACGAGAGAGAGAGAGAGAGAGAGAGAGAGAGAGAGAGCAACCTGAACAAGAAGATGAAACGAACTGTCGACGAAGATGATGAGCAGAAGACCCGAGGTGTTGACACGAAGAAGATGATGAACAGTAGAACCGAAGAAGAAGAAACGTGCAATTGTGAAATTTGTGAAAGGGTGTTTTGGGGAAGTGAGGTGAAATGGAGAAAAGGTGTCACATGAAGTCAGAAAGTGGGTCTGAGTGTAAATGCCTAATTGTAATAATGTTATTAATTATTTTTAGTGACTAATATTGTTTAACCACAAATTTTTTTAATTAATTAATGAATTAATGGTAATTAGTTTATTGCATTAAATAATTGCCACTAAAAACATAATTTACTGTAGTGAGAAGAGTTGAAGGACGGTAATAAATGCACAAACAGATCTAAAAAAAAATATACAAATGAACTAAAGTAAAAGAAATCAAAGAACTTAATTAAAAGAACTCAAATAAAAAAAAATGAATATAATATTCATTATGACTTTACCGAGCATTTATAATCTTCAAAGTTGCGTCAGGTCGCCATCTCAGCCCAAAAATGAAATACGATGATGCGAATTGCTGCAACAAATGCAACATGAATGAACTAATATTTCGTTCTTAAACGAAATACAACGAATATGATGAATGTATCAAACAAATACATGAAGTAATACAAATTTGAAACTAATACGAATGAACAAGAAAATCAATTGAATACAGAAAGGAACTAAAGTGAAAGAAATCAAAGAACTTAAAAGAAAGAAATTAAATCGCCAGAGAACGAATAATCAAAGAAAATAAAAATCGTTTTCATTACATGAACAAACACATACATGATGAATCGAATATAACTAAAATACAACAAATATGATGAATGTATCAGAACAAATACATGAACTAATACAAATGTGAAACTAATACGAATGAACAAGAATGAATGAAATCAATCGAATACATGAAGGAGCTAAACTGAAAGAAATCAAAGAACTTAAACGAAAGAAATCAAACCACCTAGTTTGCCAGACAGTACAGAGAAAAGATCTCGTCGAGCTGAGAGAAGAATTCTGTCAAATGCTGCAAATGACCAGAGTGTTATTAATCTTGTAAGTTGTAACCGTAGATATAACAAAATGCAGAACAAATAAACAGCTTCAAACTCATGAATAATAAATATAAATAAACTATTACATACCTGTGACGACACAGAAGAGTTGTAGGATGGTAATAAATGTACAAGCAGATCTAAAAAAAAAAGATATAAATGAACTAAAGTAAAAGAAATCAATGAACTTAATTAAAAGAACTCAAATAAAAAAATGAATATAATATTCATTACGACTTTACCGAGCATTTATAATCTTCAAAATTGCGCCAGGTCGCCATCTCAGCCCAAAAACAAAATACGATGATGCGAATTACTGCAACAAATGCAACACGAATGAACTAATATTTCGCTCTTAAACGAAATACAATGAATATGATGAATGTATCGAACAAATACATGAACTAATACGAATGAACAAGAAAATCAATCGAATACATGAAGGAACTAAAGTGAAAGAAATCAAAGAACTTAAACGAAAGAAATTAAATCGCCAGAGAACGAATAATCAAAGAAAATAAAAATAGTTTTCATTACATGAACAAATACATACATGATGAATCGAATATAACTAAAATACAACGAATATGATGAATGTATAAGAACAAATACAATAACTAATACAAACGTGAAACTAATACGAATGAACAAGGATGAATGAAATCAATCGAATACATAACGGAACTAAACTGAAAGACGTTGTCGTCGACGGAGACAGGAGAGCAGGGCTCCTCACCAATCAAGGCCTCATCCTGTGGCTGTGAGGCACGTGATATGGCATCGTCCTTTTTCTCGTTAAATCCAACCTGCAAAGTATAGTTGAAGAGATAATTAGTTACTGTTTAAACAATATTAACACATTAATAATAATAAATTACTAGTATATAATAATTAAAAATCTTTTTACTTACAGCATAGTTACAGGCCTTGTCTTTGAACCAAGCCCCCGACTTCAACTTCTTTGTGCTCTCCACCAACTCCATAGCAGTGGGGGGTCGCTGTTTCTGTGCTTTCTGCACAAAAAAATAATAATATTAAATTCATAAGAATATTTAAAAATGAAAACTAATTAAAAAGTATGCTAAGTTCATAAAGTTTTAAGTATTACCAGCTCGTCGAAGTGGGTGGCGGTTGATTTAGAGTCCCCCGGTGTTAGTACATGCACCACCATCAGCAGCTCGATTACGCCGAGCTATGGCCTGCTTCTCCTGGAACTTCTCAGTAGCCCAGTACTGTTCCAGCCCCCTCCTGATCTCAGGATCCAACCACTTTCTCTTATCCTTACCCTTCCTCAGCTTGTTCATGGTATTCTTCGTGCCCAATGAACCTTTATGCTCAAATATGGACCTGATGAGATCCTCCAAAGCTTGGTTCCACGTATACTCTTTCTGCAACATACACTTGTTAGGCAATTGTTATATATATTTAACTTAGAATTAAATTAATAGGTAATGTAAATTTATTTTAAATAATATAATAATTTGTTACCTTAAACTCTTTAAACAGCTGATCCCTATGGCCCTCAGGGATGCCTTTCCATGTAGGCCATGGACCATCAAACTTCTGCTTTATGATCTTCGAGATCGAATCAGAAGGGCCCTTCGCGGGCAGAAAGCTGAAGGAAAATTAGAGCATTAACAAATGTTATGAATAATTAAACAAGTAATATGGAAATTAAAGATACTTATATATAAAAAAAAAAAATTAAGTTAGCTTACTCGTTATCCCCCCTGGGGATAAGACGAGTCCTCCGGTTGGATGAACCACGGCTCTCCTACACCGATGATGATGATGGTCCTGGCACGGGTGGGGATGTTGACGGTGCAGCCTGTGCCCCCACATCTGAGGGCTGCATAATGGGTGCAACTCCATCACCCCGAGGCCCTTCCATAGAGGTACTGGCGGGGTGGTTTGATCTGAAGTCTGTGGGTCGACCGGGGGAGGATCTCTCGCAGCACGACCTCTGCCACGGCCTCCCCGACGACCACCGCGTATCCCCTACCTCTAGTGGAATCTGCCATCTGTGTAAAAAATGATAAAGCTATTACGTCACAGTATAAATAATAACTAATTAATTAACTAGGTTAGACATGAATAGACATTACACAATGAATAATGCATATATAAATTACCTAAGTTGAATCTCTGTCACTAAATTCACCGTCACTCTCATCAGTCTCACTTGATTGGAATGTTCCTTCGCTTGATTCCTCCAACTCAGATTGATCCATTAACTCTCTTTCAACTTCTTCCCCATTGCCGAAAATGTCCGCCAGAGAATTAACAATGATGTCCGGCATAATATCCAATGAACATGGGCCCCTGAAAACTCATTATCTTGGTACGGAGCATTTTTTCAGGCTGAATGATTATGTTATCAGTAATTGTATTGCGAGCTTTTATCTTAATGACACCCAACCAGCCTTGATGTTCTTTGGGATATGGCGTGTAATAAACCTGATCGGCCTATTATGAAAAAATGAATGGGTCGTACGCCTTATTATGCCTATGAGATAGCCTAACTTCAACATTGCCATACTTTTTATCGATTTTTGTCCCTACGTCAAGAGTAGGATTAAACCAATCACACTTGAAGAGAACTAACTTCATCACAGGGAAACCGGTATACTCAAGTTCAAGGATGTCTGTTAGAACCCCATAGAAATCATCCTCTACATTGCCATCAGTGGCTCGTACACAAACACCATAATTACACGAATGCATTCCTTCACTCCATTGTTTTGTGTTAAATTTATATCCAATTACAATATAAGTGTTCCATGATGTAACCCATCTCTTAGGTCCCCACGCCAAATTAGTCAACAATGGATTTTGAACATTGTTTAGTGGATCTAGTACCTACAAATTTTAATAATATATCCAATTTATACACCATATATATTTAAGGAGAGAAAAAGTATTGCAACAAATGAATATGCTTAACCTACATATTTATTGAACCACGCAGCAAAGTGAGAAGTAATTTCTCGATCAACCTGAGCGTTCAAAATGTCAGGTTGGATTTCCCTTATAAAATTGATATACATCCTACACATGGGAGGTTAACATCAGGACAATTAATAACCATTAATGACAATTGAAATTATAAAAGACATTGTAGACACTTACTCTAAAAAGGGTGTAACACCCCGATTTTTACTGCTTTCTAATATCGGTAATAAATATATAAATGATTATATTTTTATCCGAGACTTAGAAAATGATTTTGGATAAACCAACATCATTTCCATGTTATAATTAATATTATAAGCTTACGATAAAATTTTGGGTTGAAAATTCAGATGGAACCCGGTCTGCGTTTTCACTGACACTAAAAGTTTACTGCTCAGAAAACCTAACCTTAAGTCGTGAACGAGATGAAAAATATTTTATCATATTTGCTTCAATATTGGAAGTTTTGAAAATTTTATCAAAAAAATAAAATATTGTTTTTGTTGCGAGGGAAAACGTTGAAATGTCTCTAGGAAACCTGCGTCAGATGAACTAAAAGGGTCAGCAACGGAGCTGAGATGACTGATGTGACTGAGATGACGAGCATTTATGACGATCCTATCCGTATCATAATGGCCATAATGGCTCATAAATGCCTTTGGATATTTTTGTAAGGAAAATACCATTTTACCCCTAGTTTTACATGATAATTACAAGCTTTGCCATTGCAATTTTGGACCAAATTGCCCCCCAAACCCACGGCTTCCTCTCTCATTAACCACACTTAGGCAAATTTCATTTCATTTCAAGTCTTCATTCTCTCCAAAATTCATCAAGAACACTAAGAACACCTTAAGAACATCAAAGAGATTTTGTGAAGAACTTGATCAAATCTCATCATTTCTTCAAGCATCAAGAGGTGATTTCTTCTCTCCTTAATCCCTCGACACTTTCTCTTCACATATTTTATGAGTTTATGCCATGAATCATCATGTTCTTCATTTCATTCAAAGTTCATGAAGCTTTCTTCAAAAATTCATAAGTAATTGTAGAAAAATCCTTTTGACTTGAAACCAATTTCTATGAACTCATCTTGATGTCTATATTCATCATCTAGAAGCAAGTGATCAAAAGAAATTTCTTCCCTATTTTTTTCCCTTGCCCGAAACCCCCCATAATGGGTGTTTAGGGATTTTGTTTAACAACTTGCTTGAATGACTACATGATTCATCTTTTAATCCTTATGGTTAATGAATTCATGTAATTAGAAAACCAAAAATCAAATCCCAACTCAAATTTCTTTAGAGGACCGAAACCCTAGCTTGGATTTTTGGAAAAGATTTTTGATTCAAAGTTGTTTGTAACACTTGAATCTAATCATATACTATGTATATGTGTTAAATCCAGGAGTTGGAAATCAAGTGAAGTTTTAATCCCACTTTTTGGTGTCAAGGCCGAAACCTAGTTCTTGGAACTAGATGAGTTTCATTCAAAGTTCTTGGTTCATGATTTTAGGTTAAGTGCTTAATCATGTTTAAGTTGCTTAAGGGATCATGAATCCATAAGTTAGAAAATTTTAATTTTCCTAACCTAGATTTTTAGAGGAGGCCGAACCCTAGACCTCATGAATGAGTGTGTTATTGTTTGATTTTGATTTATTTTGGTTGCAATTTGTTATGAAGGAATCGATCGGGTTGATTTAACCTAAAGTCGACGGAGGAAACCGGATCAAATCAGGAGATTTCTTGAAAACATTAGTTTGATTCTCCAAGAGGTAAGGGGAGTAAGCCTGAGGAGTTTAAGATAATCACATGCAAATTGTTGGAGTCGTCTGTATTTGTCTGTAGTAATTTATTGTGTTTTAAATTATCTACTGTCAATTGTTAGATTGATTATCTGCTTACTTGAGTATTTGAGATATACTGTTTTACATGATTATGATTAAATTGTTATATTATAATTGTGATGCATGCCATGAAATTTGATGTATGTTATGCTCTGTGATGAAATTATCTACTGTTGAGTGATAGATTGAGAAACCTGACATTGGTCAGTGTTCAATTTAATTTGAGGCTAAAAGCTTAATAAGCTTGAATAATTAATCAAAATGATTAATTTAAGGAATTTTGAGAAAAAGTGTAAAAAAAAAATTATTTTAATAATATCTTTGTGGAAAATGTGTCAATAAAGTGACAGTAAGGGCGAAACTGTGAAATTTTTTACAGGTGCTAGTTTTTCCAAAACAAATTCAATTTTATTATAAAATGTTATTTAAAGTAATTAAGTTATGAAAATAACGTAATATAGCCATCAGAATAATTACGCGTGACAGAAAAGTCATTTAAGCAATAAAAAGATTTTTTTTTTATGAAATTTTTGAGAAAAAGGTTTATATGTTAGAATTATTAATTTTATTTAAATAAGACTTTTTACAGGTTGATATTTATTGAGATCAAAATTTAGAAATGAAGAATTTAGACAGAAAAGAATTTATCTATGATTTCATGTTTTATCAACGTTTTAACAGAAAAGAATTTCTGTAAGAGAATTTTTATTCAGTGAAATTTTTCTGTTAAACTTAGATAAGTTTTCAGAGGTTTGGTTTTGTATTTGTTTTTCACTGAGCGAAATGTTTTAAAAGGATAAACGAACCTAGGAACCGAGACGTCGGGGTTCTAGTGTTCTGTTGACACGTAGATCAGGGATCTGTGTCATTGGACTGAGTGTGCTGCAAATGTTTTGTGGACTGTGTGTCCTAAATCTGATGTGGAAAATGTGAATTCCATATCCGCGAGCCTAAGACTAGTGCATCAGTTTAGGGCTTTGCGATTGAGCACTCGGACTGTGTGTCCTGTGTTAAATTTAAAAATAGTTGGACTGTATGACCTGTGTTGTTTAAAAAGTCTTAATATAAAAATTAAGCATGGTCGTAAGCTTTGGGCTTCGACAAGGTAAGATTATTATGACAAAGAAAACAAAACGAGAATAAATTCTCATGCATTTTGACAGACGTGTCAGGTGATATGATCATTGAGTCCTGAGTGGATCAATTAGTCTTTTATGGACTACGTTTCAAATATTATGCGATAAATATTGAGGTTCTGAGTGATGCAATAGGTTATGGACAATAAACTCCATTGATCGCAGTGACTATTGTGTTTTGTGTGGACCAATGAGTTATATTTTTGAACAATACCCTTGGTGTACTGAGTGTTACCAGTGTGTTATGTGTTCTCTTGGACATTGCTTTATTTCATTTTTATAATGGGCTATGTGCGAGCTAGATCTGCTCAAAACGAAACAGAAAGTTGTGGGATCTCTGGAGATTAGGTATCAAAATAGAGCCTGAACATTGAAGTATCATGCATTTTTATAAAATGACGATGACTGTCGGGTATGAAACCCTTTGAATTATTCTACTGTTTAGATAATTTTGTATACTGTAATTATATGGTATGTGTTGTTTGTGTGTCATGCATGGGGTTGTCTTATTAAAACTCATATATTGGTAACTCACCCTTGCATATCTGTTTTGTTGTTCCTCTTCTTTGTGGAATCTATATATATATATATCTACGCTCAGATGCATCCGGACAGAGTGGATCTGAACTACTCGGGGGTCCGAGCCCTGATGTTTGACAACGCTGATCAAGGGAATGCCTGGGTGATCAACCCACGGGCTCGGAGTGCTACCTACACTGGTCTGATGAGGACACTCTGAGGGACCATAGCAGATGGACCCCAGCAGCTCATACATACCAGGGAGACGATCGAGGTTTCACTACCTCCCATTTGGATGATCTTACAGCATTTGGTGTGCCATGGGGACTTGGAGCATCAGCCACCTCCGCATGTACAGCCGTTACAGCAGTTAGCCCCGGAGTCACCTCCAGGGCCTATAGTCTTGATCCCGGAGGATGCACAACAGGAGATGGAGGAGGATCCTGAGGAGGATCCAATGGTTGACCCGGACTATGTCCCACTGGAGGATGGAGTAGTCCCTGATGTTTGAGTGGGAGATGATGTATCCCCTCCAGATATGTGACACCCTTCTACCCAGCATATTATAAGGCATTTATTTAAAAAAACAATTAAAAAGAAAAACATACACTTTACTGAATAAAATAAGACAATTGTCCATGGGTAGAAAAGTCCCACATGAACCAATTTACAACGCGGAAATAATCAAGTTTAAAACAATGTAATATAATGAAATAATAACAAACGTCCCAACCCGATGTCACAACAGAGCTGGTACAACCGTTCCGTACATCACGGAAAAACAACTAAACAAACTAACTAGCAAAACGTAAGGCCCTAACTATGAGCGGCGGCTCCTCAGAGTCACTCCTCTCCGGGCTGCTCGTCATCCTCTGCAAATGCCGATCAGGCCAAACACAAACAATAACAGGGAGTAAGATTCAAGTAAACATATACAGCATGGGAATAGAAAGTAAGGTAAACATACAACATAGGCATACATTAACATCCAATAGTACTATATCAACCAAGTATGCTATGCTATGCAAGGCATCAACTACTCCTCTACTCCAACTATGCATGTGGATCCAAACTAACTCAGGATGAACGACTTTGGAGTTACATATCCATATTGGCCATAAAAGCACAACACCGACAGTTCACCAAACCTTGGGTGAACCCCATGGATAGCCAACGCATCAAACCTTGGATGCCTCATCACGGGGGGTCTCGGTCACCAAACCTTGGGTGACCTACCGTGGATGGCCAGATCACCGTACTCTCGGGCGATCTCCCCTTTGTCGAACCTCCCCCATCAACAACTCCAATGCTCTATGCAAATGGCACAACAACAAACAATCTTAACCACCTCCTTGCT
This sequence comes from Echinosophora koreensis, assembly GCA_035048595.1. Classification (NCBI taxonomy): domain Eukaryota; kingdom Viridiplantae; phylum Streptophyta; class Magnoliopsida; order Fabales; family Fabaceae; genus Echinosophora; species Echinosophora koreensis. The sequence goes on from JAPCYP010000214.1 coordinate 42,962, forward strand.
TGGGCCATAAAGCTCCCAAGACTTCAACATCAAACTCAACGTAACCTTAGACCCAAACCATGGGGTCAAGGCTCCCTTGGCTAGTAAGCACCAAGGTTCAACTTAACGTGCTTGGGTCAATAAGCACCCAAGACTTTCAACTGATCAACATGCGGTAACTCAACGGGTACCGACTTACCATCTTGTTATCTTAATTATCTTATATAATTAGTAACAAGGTTGTCTAATCTTTCTCTTTGATTAGTTATCTCAACTTATCATTATAGGGGAATGGGGTTTAAAACCCCTTAAGTCATTTAATTGTATTTCTGTCAAGGAGGGGTCAGCACGGTCGTGCTTAAACCCCAGCACGGTCGTGCTTGGACACGTGAGGGCGTGCTGCCCTTTTAAGTGAAGCACGGTCGTGCTCCACACTCAGCACGGTCGTGCTCATCAGCACGGTCGTGCTGTTTGACCTGCATGGCCGTGCTGAACAGCGCAACCATTTTCCAGAATTCAAATGGGAGCACGGTCGTGCTCCCTATTCAGCACGGTCGTGCTCATCGCGCGACAGTGCTGTTCTGGGCAGGGTTTCAACACAGAATTCCAACCAATTATGTTAGGGATTAATTCCCTTAAACTTAACACGTTTTTACACCTAAATAATCAACTAACCTGTTTTATCAATCAAACCATCATCGTAACAGTCCCAATGGCAACAACATAATTAAATCATAACATCAACCAATGATAACACCAATCATCATATCATATTAATAACCAACATGCCCATAACATACGTATAACAACACACTCAACCAAATATAGCATGTTATTGACAGAAACAGTTTTTAACATGTAAATCATACAACATACAATGACACCGGGGTCATGGGGACCCCTTTACCTTACACTAACCCCACTGCCTAATGATTACAATCCCTTCTCCCCATACCTGGATTGAAGGTTTCTCTAACGGTCGAACTAGTCCCGTCCCTACCAGTGGCTCAGTCCGATTCTACACCTATATATCAAGCACAGATGAACACAAGCTCCCTACCGGAATCCAATACTCAAGAATTGCTTTGAATATGATGGATTTTGGGAACGTAGCAGTGACGGCCGAAATAGGTCAGCAGCCACCAAAAGTAGGGTTGAAAAGTACAACCCTCGGTTCTGCGCTTAAAATATAAAGGCTGCACATGAGCACGGTCGTGCTCATCATTGAGCACGGTCGTGCTCCACTTAGCGTCAGCGAGACGCGGTCAGCACCTTGAGCACGGGCGTGCTCACTGTTGAGCACGGTCGTGCTCAACTTAAAATCAGAGACACGCTTCTGACTTTAAGTACGGGTGTGCTGGATGATGAGCACGGGCTTGCCCATGTACCAGAAAGGGACTTTTAAGCTAAAATCCCACTTAGCCCTTAACCAACATTTTTAAATTAATAAAACTAGCTTTATAAAAACATTTACGAAAAACGGGGTGTTACAATTCCACCCCCATTATAAAAATTTCGTCCTCGAAATTTCTATGTACCTCAAACGAAAAGATGCAGATATGCCTCTATCATCTGGCTCTCGAGCTCCCAGGTAGCTCTTTCCTCAGTTGCCCCTCTCCAAACTACTTTAACCAGAGGAATCTCGTTGCCTCTTAGCTGCTTCACTCTCCTATCCTCGACTCGAAGGGGTAACACCGCAAATTTCAAGTTCTCTTTTAACTGTATTGTATCGGGAACTATGACGTGACTAGGGTCATGAATGTACTTCCTGAGTTGAGACACATGAAACACATTGTGGGGATTTGACAAGAACGGTGGCAAGGCTATTTGGTAGGCGACTTCGCCTACTCTTTTGAGAATTTGGTAAGGACCAATGAACCTCGGAGTAAGTTTCCTCGCCTTCATCACTCTACCAACCCCAGTTGTCGGGGTAACTCTCAAGAATACATGATCGCCTTCCTGGAATTTGAGCGCCTTCCTCCTTTTATCATGGTAGCTCTTCTGCCTACTCTGTGCAACTCTCATCTTTTCCTGAACCAATCTAATCTTTTCTGTTGTTTCCTGGACTATCTCTGGCCCTAGCACCACACTATCATTAGGTTCACTCCAACACAAGGGTGTCTTACATCTCCTCCCATACAGAGCCTCGTAAGGCGCCATCCCAATGCGGGAATGGAAGCTGTTGTTATAGGTGAACTCTATCAAGGGCAAAAACTTGTCCCAACTTCCAGACTGTTCTAACACACAAGCCCTCAACAAGTCCTCTAAGGACTGGATGGTCCGCTCAGACTGCCCATTAGTCTGTGGGTGGTAAGCTGAACTAAGCCTAAGCTTTGTCCCTAAAGCCTCTTGCAAACTATTCTAAAACCTAGAGGTAAATCTCGGGTCTCTATCTGAAACTATGCTACAGGGTACACCATAAAGCCTAACTGTCTCTTTGATGTACAACTTAGCCAACTTCTCCAATGGATACTCCATATTCATCGGAATGAAATGGGCAGACTTAGTCAGTTTATCCACAACGACCCAAATCGCCTCAAAACCAGCTGGAGTCCTAGGGAGTCCAGACACAAAATCCATGGAGATGCTATCCCATTTCCATTCTAGGATACTCAAAGGTTGCAACTTACCTGATGGTCTTTGGTGCTCTATCTTAGCCTTCTGACAAACTAGGCACGCATACACAAACTCAGCCACATCCTTTTTCATCCTAGGCCACCAAAACATCCTCTTAAGGTCTTGATACATCTTAGTGGTACCTGGATGCACACTCAATCCACTACTATGACCTTCTTCTAAGATCAACTTCCTAAGTTCCGGAACCTCTGGCACACAAACTCTATCCTTAAACCTCAAGATGCCATCACTGCCATCCTTAAAACTTAGGTCTCTACCCTGAGCAAGCAACTCTCGTTGGTCTAAGAGAAACTTATCTAACTGACCTTCTCTAATCTGATCCATCAGACTGTTGGTAACCTTCAAGGTACCAAGCCTAATACTCTTAGGGGTAAACTCACAAGCCAGACTAAGGTCTCTAAACTCCTCAATCAGATCCATCTCCTTAACCATCAAAGCGGAGACATGCAGGGTTTTCCTACTGAAGGCATCGGCCACCACATTGGCCTTTCCTGGGTGATAGGTTAGCTCGGAGTCATAATCCTTTAAGAACTCCATCCACCTACGCTGCCTCATATTCAACTCTTTCTGATCAAAGAGATACTTCAAACTCTTATGATCACTAAAGACCTCGAACCTCGCTCCATAAAGGCAATGCCTCCAGATCTTTAAGGCAAATACCACAGCTCCTAGCTCTAGGTCATGGGTAGGGTAGTTCTTCTCATGGGTTTTCAACTGCCTAGAAGCGTAAGCAACTACCTTACCATTCTGCATCAGCATACCACCTAATCCTTGCTTAGAAGCATCGCAGTAAACTACGAAGGGTTCACTAGGATCTGGCAACACTAACACTGGTGCTGATGTCAACCTATTCTTAAGGGTTTGGAAACTCTCCTCACACTTAGAGTCCCACACAAACAACTATCCCTTTTTGGTGAGACGGGTTAAGGGTAAAGCTATCTTAGAGAAACCTTCTATGAACCGTCTATAGTACCCGGCTAACCCCAAGAAACTCCTAATCTCGGTTACAGACTTTGGCGCTTCCCACTGGAGCACCGTCTCTACCTTAGCTGGTCCACTGCTATGCCACCCTTAGAGATGACATGTCCTAAGAAGCTCACTTCCTCTAACCAGAACTCACACTTAGACAACTTAGCATACAACTGCTTTTCCTTAAGGGTCTGCAAGACAACCCTCAGGTGTTCCTCATGTTCCTCCTTACTCTTGGAGTACACTAAGATGTCATCTATAAACACCACCACAAACTTATCCAAGTAAGGGTGAAAGGTCTTGTTCATGTAGTCCATGAAGACCGCAGGAGCATTGGTCACACCGAAGGGCATAACCAAGTACTCATAGTGACCATATCGCGTCCTAAACGCTGTCTTCGGGATGTCCTCAGACTTAACCCGAATCTGATGGTACCCTGACCTCAAATCTATCTTTGAAAAGACGCAAGCGTCTATTAACTGGTCCATAAGATCATCAATCCTAGGGAGGGGATACCGATTCTTTATGGTCACTTTGTTGAGCAGCCGAAAGTCGACACACAACCTCATACTACCATCCTTCTTCTTAACCAACAACACAGGTGCTCCCCACGGAGACACACTCGGCCTAATGAACTGTTTTATCATTTATAATAATATGACAATTCTTGCATGCATAAGAAGTAGAAACAGGTTTATTTGTAGGTGTAGAAACCAACAAATCATACTCAAGGAAGGTAACAGGCAATTCAAGACCCTTGACCCTATCATGAGATATAAATGAATGAGTAGCACCCGAATCATACAACACAGTTAATTGAGTTCCATCAATAAAACATGTACCTTGAATCAAGTCATCAGACTCGGAGGCTTCAGCTCCACTAAGAGTAAAGACTCTTCCAGTGGTCTTCAGTCGATTGGCCTGGGACTTCTGATTCTTGCTGGTGCTGGGAGGCTCGGCCTTGGCTCCTTCACACTCTCGGCTGATGTGTCCTGGATTGCCACATCTGAAGCAGATAACCTGCGTCTCCTTGCACTGAGACGAGTAGTGATCCGTAGCACCACACTTGCCACACCTCATGGGCCTAGAGACATTAGAGAACCCGCCTCTAAACCCATCTTGCTGAAACTGTGGCTTCTTGCCACTCTGCTTGAAATCTCTGCCGGTCGGAGCATACCTCTGCTTACCCTTGCCCCTCTGATCGGTCCTCTTGCCACTCTGGCTATCTGACCCTCTGGAACTGGCAACTCAGAACTGGCTGGCATCCTCATAGATCCTGCACTTGTTGACCAGAATAGGGAAAACTCTGATCTCCTGGTAGCTGATGGCTTGCTTGATCTCAGGTCGGAGTCTAGCTTCAAACTTGACACACTTGGAGCGGTCATCTGTCTCATGCTGGTAAGGAGTGTAGTATCTCGCCAGCCCCTCAAACTTGGCCACATAGTCACCGACTGACAGTGACCCTTGCCTCAAAGACAAGAACTCCATCTCCTTCTTGTCTCTGATATCCGCTGGAAAATACTTTTCCAGGAACCTCTGTCGGAACACAGCCCATGTAACCACTGTGCCCTCAGCCTGCATCCTCAGCCTGCATTTATCCCACCAGTGCTCTGCCTCCTCGGTCAGCATGAAGGTAGCAAAGATGAGCTTCTGCTGATCGTTGCAATCCATGGCTCGGAAGATCTTCTCTGTCTCCCTCAACCACAGCAAAGCTCCTTCCGGATCATAAGCGCCCTTGAACGATAGAGGGTTGTTCCTCTGGAACTTATCCAGTCCCAGGAACTCAGCTGGCCCTCCATTGTTGTTAGGGTTAACTTGACCAATAGCATTGGCCAAAAGTGCCAATGCATCCGCGATAGCCTGATCGTTGCGTCCTCTACCGGCCATTAGTTCCTGTACATGTCCAACACAACTCTTAATACAGAAACTTAAGCGAGTAAAAGCTATAAGCAACTAACTTGAAACATCATTATCTATACAAGTATAGACAATTCATATAAGAGTCACACAATAGACTCACAACAGACTCATACCACGTCCGAACAAGGTCGAATTGCTCTGATACCACTAAATGTGACACCCTTCTACCCAGCTTGTTATAAGGAATTTATTTTAAAAAAACAATTAAAAATAAAAACATACACTTTACTGAATAAAATAAGACAATTGTCCATAGGTAGAAAAGTCCCACATGAACCAGTTTACAACAAGGAAATAATCAAGTTTAAAACAATGTAATATAATGAAATAATAACAAACGTCCCAACCCGATGTCACAACAGAGCTGGTACAACCATTCCGTACATCACGGAAAAACAACTAAACAAAATAACTAGCAAAACGTAAGGCCCTAACTATGAGCGGCGGCTCCTCAGAGTCACTCCTCTCCGGGCTGCTTGTCATCCTCTGCAAATGCCGATCAGGCCAAACACAAACAATAACAGGGAGTAAGATTCATGTAAACATATACAGCATGGGAATAGAAAGTAAAGTAAACATACAACAGAGGCATACATCAACATCCAACAGTACTATATCAACCAAGTATGCTATGCTATGCAAGGCATCAACTACTTCGCTACCCCAACTATGCATGTGGATCCAAACTAACTCAGGATGAACGACTTTGGAGTTACATATCGTATTGGCCATAAAAGCACCAACACCGGCAGTTCACCAAACCTTGGGCGAACCCCATAGATAGCCAACGCATCAAACCATGGATGCCTCATCACGGGGGGCCTCGATCACCAAACCTTGGGTGACCTACCGTAGATGGCCAGATCACCGTACTCTCGGGCGATCTCCCCTTTGTCGAACCTCCCCCATCAATAACTCCATTGCTCTATGCAAATGGCACAACAACAAACAATCTCAACCACCCCCTTGCTTGGGCCATAAAGCTCCCAAGACTTCAACATTAAACTCAACGTAACCTTAGACCCAAACCGTGGGGTCAAGGCTCCCTTGGCTAGTAAGCACCAAGGTTCAACTTAATGTGCTTGGGTCAATAAGCACCCAAGACTTTCAACTGATCAACATGCTGTGGATGTATGCCTTGATAGGTACATATATTTTGATGAATGACAAAAGACTTTTAAGTCTAAGGACTTATTTGCAAAAAGCGTGAAAAAGGCCAAACAAGCAGTCAAGATTAGGCAAAGCAATCAAGAGGGGTAAAAAGGGAATTTTACTATTTGTATTGGTTGTTTTAGAATAATCTGTAAATGGTAAGTAGGGTTCTTAATTTAATATGGTCACTCACACACACACATATTTAACATGTGCTTTAAAAGATATATCATGTGATTAAATAATTAATAACATGTGATTAAAACTGACAATTAAAATAAAGCTTAATTGGGCAATCTTTCCTTAATTGTCAAGTTTTTTAATAACCACCTGATACGCACCATAATCGATTATGGAAATGCTATAATCGATTATGAGTCGTGGTTAAATGGCTTTAATGAGTGTTAATGAGTAATTATGATATTAAAGCCGTTGAATTCAAATTTTGAAATATAATAATCGATTATTGAAATTGGATAATCGATTATGACCTTACTGACTTCCAACGTGCTACATCTGAAACCCTGTAATCGATTATGTAATCGATTATAGCATTTTATGAAAAAGTTAGTAACATCATAATCGATTAATGAAATCGATTATCTTCTTTGGTGAAAAAGCAGTGAACACATAATCAATTATGGTAATCGATTATGACCTTTCTGTCCAGACGCGCGCTTCATGAAAACACATTAAATAATCGATTATGGGTTTTAAATAATCGATTATGCTGCGGCAGAAATGCATTTTAAGAGGCTTGACCTAATTTCACATTGAACCCTAACCTATTCTCTATAAATAGGAAGCTTGGCAGCCTTGGAAAAAAGCCCCATCTACTACTCTCTTCTATTCTTTATTGTGCTTAAAACTCTGATTATTATTTCTTTTACTCTTGCACTCACACGTGATCATATTATTTTGAGAAACTTATACACCATATAGGTATTACTATTATTGTGCTTCAAGTTGTATTTCATATCTGCACTTTTGAGTGCTTTCTCATTGTAAAACTTTTACAGTTTATTTTTAAGTGAGTGTGATCTCACGAACACTTTCTTGAGGCTCTTGCACAAGGGATAGTACGTCCTGTGATTTGTGTTAAGAGCTCTCTACTTTGTAAAGGTTCTAGTTTAGCCTGTTTTAAAAACTAGAGTTGATTGAAATCCCTTGGTCGTATTGCCTTGGGGACTGGACGTAGGCCACATGGGTAGTTGTGTGGCCGAACCAGGATACATCGCTGTGTCATCTTCTTCCTTATCTCTTTATCTTTATCGCAACGTTCTTATCTTTTCATACGCTTTATTTCACAATGTTTTACTATTAAGTTATTGTTTATCAAAACAAGTTTTAAACTTAGTTTAATTTGCTAAAAGTTTTCAAAAATCAATTCACACACAATTCACCCCCCTCTTATGTTTGAGGTCACTTGTCAACAAGTGGCATCAGAGCTTAACTCTTGGATATAAAGGACGAAACCGTCTCAAGAGGAAAGATGACTTCAAACAGTTTTCGTAATAAGGGTAATTCCGTAAACAGACCTCCATCGTTCGATGGTGAGGGGTATGGTTATTGGAAAGAAAGAATGCAAATCTTTTTAGAAGCATCTGATATTGATATTTGGGATGCTGCGGAAAATGGTCCATTTGTCCCTAGGCACGAAGTTATTGGTGCTTCGGTGGATAAACCAAAAAATCTTTGGACCGACGAGGAAAAGAAAAAGGTCCAATACAATTTGAAAGCTAGGAACATCATCACCTCAGCTTTAAGCTATGATGAGTTCTATAGGGTCTCAAATTACAAGACTGCTAAAGAAATGTGGGACACCCTTGAATTGACCCATGAAGGTACTACCGAGGTCAAAAGGACTAGGATGAACACGTTAACCCATGAGTATGAGCTATTTAGGATGAAACAAGGTGAAAGCATACAAGATATGCAAAAACGCTTCACCCATATAATAAATCATCTTAGGGCTCTTGGGAAGGTGTTTAATAATGAAGATTTAATAAATAAAGTTCTTAGATGTTTAAATAGAAGTTGGCAACCCAAAGTAACTGCGATTTCCGAATCACGTGATTTAACATCTATTTCTTTGGCAACTCTATTTGGTAAATTGCAGGAACATGAACTTGAGTTGAATCGCCTCATAGAAAGTGACGAAAGTGATAAGAAAAAGAAAGGGCTTGCTCTCAAAGCAAGTATAAGTGAAACAAATGAGGAAGATATTGACTTTGATGAACTTGATGAGCTTGGTGAAGGAGATGAGAATATGAGTCTAATGGTAAGAAAATTTAAGAAATTTATGAGGAGCAAAGGGAAAACACAACCAAGCTTCACCCCGCAAAAGAAGGTTGATGGAGAAGGAACCACTTATGTGCCAACATGCTTCAACTGCAAAAAGAAAGGTCATATAAGGCCCGAGTGTCCTCTAAGTCAAGAAGAATGACAAATTTGAAAAGAGGCCACAAAAGGACAAAAGAGGAAGGAGAGCATACATTGCTTGGGAAGACAATGACATGGACTCCTCCGATGAATCCGACAACGAGGAGACAAACCTTTGCCTCATGGCCAATCATGAGGACGACGAGGATGAGGTAACTGATAATGAAATTGAAAATGAATTGTCATATGATGATTTACTTTGTGCATGTGAAGAATTGAATAATGAAAGCATGCGTCTTAGGAAAATCATTTTATCTTCAAAGAAAACCATTTCTAGTCTTGAAACAACAATAGGTTTATTAAATAAAGAAATGGAGGCAATCAAGGAAAAACAAATTCTTTCAAACAAAACCTCATCATGCTTATCATGTGAAAACAAAATAAATGAAATTTCGAAATGCAATGAATGTAATGTTTTGAAAAACAAAATTGAGGACTTGTATGATATCCTTGCAAAATTCACAAATGGGAGAGACAACCTCAATGTTTTGTTAGGAAATCAAAAAGGAACTTATGATAAAGCTGGTTTGGGTTATCATCCTAAATTACATGAAAAATCCTTTAAAAAGTTTTTTAGCCCAACCAATACTTCTAGTAGTCCTTTCGTAAAATGCTTCTATTGTGGTAGAAAGGGACATACTGCATCTATTTGCAATGCTAGAAAGAATGTGAATGTCAAAGGCAAGAAAGTATGGGTTAAAAAGGGCAATGCCCCCAAAGCTAACTCTCAAGGACCCAACATGATTTGGGTACCAAAAGTTAAAACTTGAAATTGTTTTGTAGGTGTGCTTGAAAGCAAGGAACACAAATTGGTATCTTGATAGCGGATGCTCCAAGCACATGACGGGAGACAAAAACAAGTTCTCCTCTCTTACACCCAAAAAGGGTGGATTTGTTTTCTACGATGACAACAACAAAGGTAGAATCTTGGGAATTGGAACGGTTGGTAAGAGTCCAAATCTCATCATTGAAAATGTTTTGTATGTTGAAGGTTTAAAACACAATTTTTGAGTATTAGCCAACTTTGTGATAAGAACTTCAATGTTGTTTTTGATAACTTAAAATGCACGGTCATAGATTCTAAAAATCAAACCAAGTTAATTGGACAAAGAATTGGAAATATCTATATGGTTTGCTTAGATGACCTACCTTCAAATGATGTATGCTGTCTAATTAGCAAAGAGGATGAAACTTGGCTATGGCATAGGAGGATGGCCCATATTCACATGGACCATCTTGATAAGTTGGTTCGCAAGGACTTAGTAACTGGTTTACCAAAGCTCCGTTTTGAAAAAGACAAAATGTGTGATGCTTGTCAAAAAGGAAAACAAGTAAAGGCCTCTTTCAAAACTAAAAATGTTATTTCTACAAATCGGCCTTTACAGCTTTTACATATGGATTTGTTTGGTCCATCTAGAACCATGAGCTTTGGTGGTAATTACTATGCACTTGTAATTGTGGATGACTATTCTCGTTATACATGGACATTGTTTATTTCTCATAAAAATGACGCTTTCGGTGCCTTTCGTAAACTTGCCAAGGTTATTCAAAACGAGATGGGATTAAACATTGTAACTATCCGAAGTGATCATGGTGGTGAGTTCCAAAATGAGGCATTTGAGGCCTTTTGTATTAAAAATGGAATCGGGCATAATTTTTCCTCACCAAGGACTCCCCAACAAAATGGGGTGGTGGAAAGGAAAAATAGGTCTCTAGTAGAGCTAGCGAGGACGATGCTCAATGAGACCAACCTTCCTAAGTATTTCTAAGCAGACGCGGTAAGCACCGCATGCTATGTGATGAATAGAGTCCTTATAAGACCTATTATGAAACAAACGCCCTATGAAATTTACAAGGGAAGGAAGCCTAACATCTCCCACTTTCACGTATTCGGATGTAAGTGCTTTGTTTTAAATAATGGTAAAGAAAATCTTGGTAAGTTCGATGCTAAAGCTGATGAAGGTATATTTCTTGGATATTCTAATTCTAGTAAAGCTTTTCGAATATATAATAAAAGAACTATGACCATTGAAGAATCTGTGCATGTGTCTTTTGATGAGACTAATCCTAAAATTGTAGTAGAGGATAGTGTTGATGATGTTGCAGAAATTCTGGGAAACACTTTTCTTGAGGAGAAAAGAACTCAAGAGGAGAACATTACTGATCAACCACCTCCACAAGAAGAAGAGACACCCCTTCCAGATCTTCCAAGAGAATGGAGAACATCAAGACACCATCCTCTTGACAACATAATAGGTGATATATCAAAAGGGGTAACAACTTGAAACTCTCTTAATCAAATATGTCATTACATGGCTTTCATTTCTCAAATTGAACCTAATAATGTTGATGAAGCCATAGTAGATGAACATTGGACACTTGCCATGCAAGAAGAATTAAACCAATTTGAAAGAAATGATGTTTGGGAATTAGTCCCTAAACCCAAAAACCATTTAGTAATTGGAGCTAAGTGGGTTTTTCGTAACAAGCTAGATGAAAATGGAATAATAACTAGAAACAAAGCTAGACTTGTTGCTAAGGGCTATAACCAACAAGAGGGCATAGACTTTGATGAAACCTATGCTCCCGTAGCTAGACTAGAGGCTATTCGTATGCTAATTGCTTTTGCTTGCATCATGGATTTTAAACTTTTTCAAATGGATGTCAAAAGCGCCTTCTTGAACGGTTTTATTCAAGAAGAGGTTTATGTGGATCAACCTCCGGGTTTTACAAATTATGAATTTCCAAACCATGTTTTCAAACTGAAAAAGGCTTTATATGGTTTAAAGCAAGCTCCTAGGGCTTGGTATGAACGCCTAAGCAAATTCTTACCTGAAAATGGTTTTCAAAGAGGGAAAGTTGACACCACACTTTTTATCAAAAACAAAAAGCATGACATTTTACTGGTGCAAATATATGTGGACGATATAAGTTTTGGTGCCACTAACGAAGCTTTGTGCAAGGATTTCTCAAAAATTATGCAAAGTGAATTTGAAATGTCAATGATGGGGGAGCTCAACTATTTTCTTGGGTTGCAAATAAAGCAATCAAAGGAAGGAATCTTCATCAATCAATCAAAGTACTGCAAAGAGCTTCTTAAGAAGTTTGGGATGAACAATTCAAAAGAGCTATCAACTCCCATGAGCACATCCTGTTACCTTGACAAGGATGAAAATGGTAAATCCATCGACATAAGTAAGTATAGAGGTATGATAGGTTCTCTCCTTTATCTTACTGCTAGCCGCCCTGATATCATGTTTAGTGTTTGCATGTGTGCACGTTTTCAATCGAACCCAAAAGAATCACATCTCGCCGCGGTAAAACGCATCATGAGATATCTCATTGGCACACAAAACATGGGTTTATGGTACCCTAAAGGGGCAGATTGTACCCTAATTGGATATTCGGACTCTGATTTTGCGGGTTGCAAATTAGACCGAAAAAGCACTAGTGGAACTTGCCACTTACTAGGAAATGCTTTAGTTTCTTGGCATAGCAAGAAGCAAGCAAGTGTGGCTTTATCCACTGCCGAAGCGGAATACGTTGCGGCGGGTAGTTGTTGCGCACAAATCATTTGGATGAAGCAACAGTTAAATGATTATGGAATTAATCTCAACACTGTTCCCATAAAATGTGACAACACAAGTGCCATAAACCTCACTAAGAATCCTGTGTGTCACTCAAGGACTAAACACATTGAAATTAGACACCACTTTATTAGGGATCATGTTCAAAAAGGGGATTGCATGATTGAATTTGTTGAAACAACTAAACAACTTGCAGATATTTTTACAAAACCCCTATCAAAAGAAAGCTTCTTTTTCATAAGAACTGAATTAGGGATTTTGAATTAGTCATGCATTTCTGCATAACACACCTTGTTATTTGCTAATATGTTTATTAAGTGTGCAGGCAGAAAGAGCATAATCGATTATCATAATCGATTATGCCAAAATAAAAGTTTCAGTCCACAAAATAGAGAAGCCATAATCGATTACTTTAATCGATTATGCATCCACTGTCTCTTTGGGCAGCGTGGACAGGAAGATTATAATCGATTAGCACAATCGATTAGCACTACAAATTCATAAATCCAAAAACATACTAATCGATTACATAATCGATTAGTGTTCTTCAATGTTCATCCATAATCGATTTTCTGATGAAGAACCCAGAAAATAATCGATTACCTAATCGATTATTTGAAGCTGAAGGGTTGGCGCCAAAACCACACTGGCAGGATCCAGCCAATCAGGAGCTGCCACGTCATCAAAATAATCGATTATGAGGGTAACATAATCGATTATGGCGCGAGTTTATAAGGTAAATCTGAACCCTAACGTCATTTGTGCTTACTTTATCACTGTTTCTGCGCCCCCACTATCATTATTCTCTGGTTTTTCTGCTACAAAACTCATTTTTTTTTCAAAACTCTTCATCATTACTCAACTCCTATCATCATCATGCCTCCAAAACGCCAAAGAACAGCAGCGATCAATCCGGGTCCACTTACACAAGAACAAGTGGACAAATGGTTCACCAATGGGGATCAGTTGGCAAACTACATGAGCACATACATTGGGAAAGAGATTCAGAAACCTCATTTTCTGGACATTGAATGGATGCGGAAGAGCAACTTCAAATTTTTGGAGTATCTGGACCATGCAGAAATCACCGAGTTTCTGTCACAATCAGAGGATATCTACCCAGACTTGGTTAAGGTATTTTACTGCAACCTTAGGCTAGTTGATGGAGTTTTAATGTCTGAAGTCTGTGGGAAACCCATTCGTCTCAATGATGAGGCGTTTGGAAGAGTAGTTGGCTTGCCTTCTGAAGGCACCTATGCCACTGCCGAGGGTCCTACTGCGGAACCCTTGGTAAATGAATTTGCTAGAATTCAAGCAATTAGGGATGTCCTAACTGAGCCTTTTGATGCAATTGATAAGGAAATAACTGCTGGTCAGATGAAAGTGCAAAGCAGGTTGTTGCACTATGTGGTAGCTAGGCTTTTATTTCCTAGACGCCATAATTTTTCTCAGTTATTAAGAATGGATGTTGTTATTCTGTGGCTGCTGGAAAAGAAAAAGAGGGTGAACTGGGCTGGATTAGTCATGCAGCATATGTATGACAATCGGGGTGGTCCTGACTTGCCCTATGGTCATCTAGTGACTCGGATCCTTAAGCATGTTAGGGTTAACCTCACTGGAGAGGTTAAGTTGGACTATAAGAAGTTTCATGCTATGATGAAGGAGGGTACTATCAATCAGATGGGCATTGAATTTTATGTTGATGATTGGGAATACAAACCCAAAGGATGGAAATGGCGAACAAATGAGCCAACCAGCACCGGTGGAGCATCATCTTCACAGGCACCTCCTGCTACAGCCTCACCAGAAATGGTGGCTTTACTTGAGAGTATTCTAGCTGAGGTTCGGGTGAACACCACTGAGATCCAAGCAAACTCTATGGCTATTCGTGAGCTATCATTGGAAGTAAAATCCTTGGAGCGTAGAGTCACTGCATCTGGGGCCACTCCACTCCGTGGCGCACCACAGCCTCAGGATGACTTGGACAGCAGCAGCAGCACTGATGATGGCACTGATGGTGATGATGATGATGATGGTGGTAATGATGATGGAGGAGATGGTGGTGATGAGTACTATATATAGTACTATTTTATATCTAGTTTATACATTTCATTACTATTTTGGATGATTGTATATTCCTGGCACTTTAGCTTCCGTATGCACACTCTTTAATTATCTATGACTATGATGTGTGGTTTACTATTTATATGCATGCCATGGCTAAGTATGTCTTATGCTTGAAATGTTTAAATCTTGGTGGATGTATGCCATGTAATATGTAACTTGCTTTTCCCGCTTTTTGATAATGCCAAAAGGGGGAGAGATATTTGAGTGCATGCTTAAGGGGGAGAATTTTGAGAATTTCAAAATATTGCATGAAGTGAGGGGGAGTTGAGCAAACGTTTTAAAACTCAGATATATATACTCATTGCTCTAACTCTATATTTTAGAAATTCCCTCATGAGATGTTTGTCATCATAAAAAAGGGGGAGTTTGTGGATGTATGCCTTGACAGGTACATATATTTTGATGAATGACAAAAGACTTTTAAGTCTAAGGACTTATTTGCAAAAAGCCTGAAAAAGGCCAAACGAGCAGTCAAGATTAGGCAAAGCAATCAAGAGGGGTAAAAAGGGAATTTTACTATTTGTATTGGTTGTTTTAGAATAATCTGTAAATGGTAAGTAGGGTTCTCAATTTAATATGGTCATTCACACACACACATATTTAACATGTGCTTTAAAAGATATATCATGTGATTAAATAATTAATAACATGTGATTAAAACTGACAATTAAAATTAAGCTTAATTGGGCAATCTTTCCTTAATTGTCAAGTTTTTTAATAACCACCTGATACGCACCATAATCGATTATGGAAATTCTATAATCGATTATGAGTCGTGGTTAAATGGCTTTAATGAGTGTTAATGAGTAATTATGATATTAAAGCCGTTGAATTCAAATTTTGAAATATAATAATCGATTATTGACATTGGATAATCGATTATGACCTTACTGACTTCCAACGTGCTACATCTGAAACCCTGTAATCGATTATGTAATCGATTATAGCATTTTATGAAAGAGTCAGTAACATCATAATCGATTAATGAAATCGATTATCTTCTTTGGTGAAAAAGCAGTGAACACATAATCGATTATGGTAATCGATTATGACCTTTCTGTCCAGACGCGCGCTTCATGAAAACACATTAAATAATCGATTATGGGTTTTAAATAATCGATTATGCTGCGGCAAAAATGCATTTTAAGAGGCTTGACCTAATTTCACATTGAACCCTAACCTATTCTCTATAAATAGGAAGCTTGGCAGCCTTGGAAAAATGCCCCATCTACTACTCTCTTCTATTCTCTATTGTGCTTAAAACTCTGATTATTATTTCTTTTACTCTTGCACTCACACGTGATCATATTATTTTGAGAAACTTATACACCATATAGGTGTTACTATTATTGTGCTTCAAGTTGTATTTCATATCTGCACTTTTAAGTGCTTTCTCATTGTAAAACTTTTACAGTTTATTTTTAAGTGAGTGTGATCTCACGAACACTTTCTTGAGGCTCTTGCACAAGGGATAGTACGTCCTGTGATTTGTGTTAAGAATTCTCTACTTTGTAAAGGTTCTAGTTTAGCCTGTTTTAAAAACTAGAGTTGATTGAAATCCCTTGGTCGTATTACCTTGGGGACTGGACGTAGGCCACGTGGGTAGTTGTGTGGCCAAAGAAGGATACATCGTTGTGTCATCTTCTTCCTTATCTCTTTATCTTTATCGCAACGTTCTTATCTTTTCATACACTTTATTTCATAACGTTTTACTATTAAGTTACTGTTTATCAAAACAAGTTTTAAACTTAGTTTAATTTGCTAAAAGTTTTCAAAAATCAATTCACACACAATTCACCCCCCTCTTGTGTTTGAGGTCACTTGTCAATACATGCGGTAACTCAACGGGTACCGACTTACCATCTTGTTATCTTAATTATCTTATATAATTAGTAACCAGGTTGTCTAATCTTTCTCTTTGATTAGTTATCTCAACTTATCATTATAGGGGAATGGGGTTTAAAACCCCTTAAGTCATTTAATTGTATTTCTGTCCTGGAGGAGTCAGCACGGTCGTGCTTAAACCCCAGCATGGTCGTGCTTGGACACGTGAGGGCGTGCTGCCCTTTTCAGTGAAGCACGGTCGTGCTTCACACTCAGCACGGTCGTGCTCATCAGCAGTGCTGTTTGACCAGCACGGCCGTTTTGAACAGCAAGGCCATTTTCCAGAATTCAAATGGGAGCACGGTCGTGCTCCCTATTCAGCACGGTCGTGCTCATCGCGCGACAGTGCTGTTCTGGGCAGGGTTTCAACACAGAATTCCAACCAATTATGTTAGGGATTAATTCCCTTAAACTTAACACGTTTTTACACCTAAATAATCAATTAACCTATTTTATCAATCAAACTATCATCGTAACAGTCCCAATGGCAACAACATAATTAAATCATAACATCAACCAATGATAACACCAATCATCATATCATATTAATAACCAACATGCCCATAACATACGTATAACAACACACTCAACCAAATATAGCATGTTATTGACAGAAACAATTTTTAACATGTAAATCATACAACATACAATGACACCGGGGTCATAGGGACCCCTTTACTTTACACTAACCCCACTGCCTAATGATTACAATCCTTTCTCCCCATACCTGGATTGAAGATTGCTCTAACGGTCGAACTAGTCCCATCCCTATGAGCGGCTCAGTCCGATTCTACACCTATATATCAAGCACAGATGAACACAAGCTCCCTACCGGAATCCAATACTCAAGAATTGCTCTGAATATGATGGATTTTGGGAACGTAGCAGTGACGGCCGAAATAGGTCAGCAGCCACCAAAAGTAGGGTTGAAGAGTACAACCCTCGGTTCTGCGCTTAAAACATAAAGGCTGCACATGAGCACGGTCGTGCTCATCATTGAGCACAGTCGTGCTCCACTTAGCGTCAGCGAGACGTGGTCAGCACCTTGAGCACGGGCGTGCCCACTGTTGAGCACCGTGGTGCTCAACTTAAAATCAGAGACATGCTTCTGACTTTAAGTACGAGCGTGCTGGATGATGAGCACGGGCGTGCCCATGTACCAGAAAGGGACTTTTAAGCTAAAATCCCACTTAGCCCTTAACCAACATTTTTAAATTAATAAAACTAGCTTTATAAAAACATTTACGAAAAATGGGGTACAAGATATACCTCCTGGAGGTGGGGGAGTCTACACTGGACTCTCCAATGGGTTTCTGTAGTGGTGACCAGCTGTAGGATGTAGTTTGTTTGGGTAGAGTGGGATTTTAGATAGTCTAACTGTTTGGCTACTGAGAGCCAATCTTTTTGCATAGTGTTTTTTTTCAGACTCCCACTGTGATATAGTTATGTTTTGTTTTCAGATGATGTGATATATGTGTGGCAGTAGATGATGACCTGGTTGGAAAAAGGCCTTATGTACAACTTTGATGCATATGTCTAATATATAGTGATGTATATTATGTTACTGGTTTTTGGTTGTATGTACTGTAAAGAAAAAGAAAAACAATTTTGTCACCTTTTTGACAAGAATAAGTAATTAGTAAACTTAATTCGTTTTCCGAAGGAAACCAGCAAATTTATAATTTTGTTAAAGTTGAGTTTTATAATATGTTACGTAAATGTGATACCTTGGGAATGGGGTGTCGCATATGGTGCCACCTTGTCACAATTTTGAAGGATGTACAGATGGGCAGCATTTGTTGACAAGTGACTCCAAACACAAGAGGGGGGGGGGGGGGGATTGTGTTTTTCAAAAGCTTTGGCAAATATAAAACTTTTTCTTTTGAATATATTATGAAAAACAACTTTGTTAAATACGCGTGCAATAAAAGACGTTTTGCAAAAGATAAAGCAGAAATAAAAAGATAAGGGATGAGAAAAGAACACAGCAATATATCCTGGTTCGGCCACAAACTACCCACGTGGCCTACGTCCAGTCCCCAAGGCAATACGACCAAGGGATTTCAATCAACTCTAGTTTTTAATAGGATCAACTAGAACCTTTACAATAAAGAGCACTCCTCACAGACCAGAGATATCACCTCCCCCAGTGAAAGAGTCTCAAGACAATAACCCAAGAGATATCACCTCTCTTGTCAACCACAAGGAATATCACCTCCCTTGTAAACACTTGGAAATCACATCCAAGAACACCCCAAGAGATATCACCTCTCTTGAAAAACAAGGTGTAGAAAAGAATGATTTGAGTCACACGACTCTTACAATAATATGCACTCTTAATAGTGCTGATAAACAAATTGAAGAGCAAATACAATACCACCTATATGGTGTATAGAATACTCAATATAATATGGTCAATGTGTAAGTGCAAGAGATAGAGTATAAAAAAGTTTTCACAGAGTTTTAGCACAGAGAAAATGATAACAGTGTATTGTATGTGATGAAGGCTGCCTAAACTTGCTTTTATAGGAGTTCAAAAGAAATTAGGTCAAGCCTCTTAAAATTCATTTTTGTCGCAGCATAATCGATTATTACATTATCATAATCGATTATTTAAACCAATTTCAGGAAGCGCTCACTTTGACAGAATAGTCATAATCGATTACACTAATCGATTATGAGTCCACTGACTTTCATATAAAAAGATATAATCGATTACATAATCGATTACAGGGTTTCTGTTGAAGCTCGTTTGAAGTCAGAGAGGACATAATCGATTATACAAAAACCATAATCGATTATTCTTATTCAAAATTCAAACTCAACGGCTTTAATGTCATAATTACTCATTAACACCAATTAAAGCCATTTAACCTCGACTCATAATCGATTATTGGATTACCATAATCGATTATGGCACTAATAAAATTGATTTTGAAAAACTTGACATTTAAGAAATTGATTGCTCATTAAGTATGATTAATTGTCAATTTTAATCCCTTTAAAACACATGATAATTTCTTTTAAGCATATGTTAAATGTGTGTGTGTGAGACCAATATTAGATTGAGAACTCTACTTACCATTTACACACTTTTTCTAAAACACACAATACACTTAATGAAATTCCCATTTTGCCCCTTGTGCTTGCTTGCTTTATAACTTTCCGCTTTTTGCACTTTAGTCCTTCTGGACCTTTCCCTTTTGTCATTCATCAAAACTTAAAGTACCTGTCAAGGCATATATTCACATCATTAATGTCATGCTGCTCCAAGAAATATCAATGAGATTTGCCACTAAATCTGCCCGAATAGTTGAATATTGATATAGGAGGACTAGTTGAACATCCTTCACTCTAATCAACATTTCGATGCATCCTAGTCCTTCTTGTGTCAACTTCATCCGGATAGTAATAAGAGGCAAAAGTGGAAGTCTCCTCTACAAAGTATGCTTCACAAATGGAACCCTCTACTCGTGACTTGTTCTTGACTTTGTGTTTAAGGAAGTGCAAAAACCTATTAAAGAGGGATACATACAAATAATTACTAGTTTTAAGGAAAGCTAAAATGGATACCCCGCATTTGGATACATACAAATAATTAATTAAAATAATTGATGCTGTATACCTCTCAAATGGATACATCCAGCGATATTGGACTGGACCACCAACTTTTTCTTTGTAAGGTAGATGAACTGGAAGGTGTTCCATTGAGTCAAAGAAACATGGTGGGAAGATTTGTTCCAACATACATAACAACACGGGTATCTTCTCCTCCATATCCTTCAATTGTTTCACATTTAGTGTTGTCGAAGTAAGCTCCCTGAAAAAGTGGTTAAGCTCAACAAGTGGTTTCCAAATTGGTTTCGGTAACGCGTCAAACACAATTGGAAGCAACCGTTGCATGAACACATGACAATCATGACTCTTCATTCCATGTAACTTTGCTTCCTTAATGTCAACACATCTACCCAGATTGGAAGCATACTCATCGGGCAACTTTAGTTCTTTAACCCACTTACAGACAGCTACTTTCCGTGGTTTGCTTAGTGTATAACTTGCCTTCGGTTTGATAAGTCTTCCACGACCACTGTCTTGCAACTCAAGCTCCTTCCGATTACAAATTTCCGCCAAATCCATTCCAGCTTTATTTGTATCCTTTGTCCTCCCCTTGATGTCCATCACAATGTCAAACACATTCATAAACACATTCCTCCTAGCATGCATGACATCAATGTTGTGACAGAGTAGGTGCCTTCTCCAGTACGGCAACCTCCAAAATATACATTGTTTTGTCCAATTATGCTTGATGCCATAATCAGGAATATGTTCTCTGTGGGATTCATGGACGAGCAGTAAATTCTCTACTCTCTGCCATAAATTAGGACCGGACAAACGTGGGGGAGGGGGTGTGGTCTCCGCACAAAACTTCTTGAATGCATTCTTGTTCCTCCTATAAGGATGATCTTGTGGAAGGAATTGGCAATGACAATCAAAATATGAGATCTTTTGACTGTTTTTAAGCATCAATGCCTTCGATCGCTCCATACACATCGGGCAACCAAGCTTTCCTGCGGTCATCTAACCTGACATCATCCCATAGGCGGGGAAGTCATTGATCGTCCACATCAAAGCTGCTTTCATCATGAAATTCTGCCTCAAAGATACGTCATAAGTCAATACACCATCATTCCACAACATTGTCAACTCATCTATCAGCGGCTGCAAGTACACATCAATCTTCCCTTTTGGATTAGACGGACTCGGACTTATGATTGTAAGGAACATAAACTCCCGCTTCATGCACATCCCTAGGGAAAGATTGTATAGAGTCAGGATAATCGGCCAACAAGAGTAGGCTTTTCCAGATTGCCCGAAATGATTAAATCCATCCGTACATAATCCCAATCGAACGTTCCGAGGGTCGTGCAAAAACGCTGTATGAACCCTATCAAAATGCTTCCAAGCTTCTCCATCTGACGGATGGCACAAGACATCTTGCTCCTCTATTGCTCACTATGCCACCTCATGTGAGATGCAGTGGCCATTGAAGAGTACAATCTTATAAGTCTTGGCATGAGCGGAATGAGACACCCCGATGTCCCATTAAAGAAAAACCTAAATTATATAATACTTAATTGTAATATTAGCATTGGACATATATATATATAGAAAATCATAAATATTAAAAAACTTAAAAGTAAGAACAAAATTAAACATCACACCACATATACATATATATATATACACAAACATACTGTGCTGATAAACTAAAGAGGGTACTCCATTAGTAGGTTCCCAAAAGATACATACTGATACAAAATGATATAAGCAACGGAAACTAAAACGTCACAAAAAGCCGCACTAGCCATAGACTCTAAACTCAACGGCTAGAGGTCACTGCTCGTCCTCCAGCATCTGGCTCATAAGGAGTCCCATCAAGCTCCTCTGTAGCTGGCTCATCCGCAGGGTCTTCTCAAAACGAGCACATTAAAGAAACATACATAGAAAAGAAGTAGGGGATAAGAAACTATCTATCATCATATATGGAAAATGGTACGTAACATATAAACAATAAAGGCACATAGACATGCATCACAGACATATATATATATAAGAATTATATACAATCATCCTCGAGATATATTATCATCCTCTACCCTTCGCACTCATGCAACTTATGCTGACATGGCCCCCACCAATCCTGTCACACATACCTTGCCCACTCAGGGATGTTAGTCAGTCGTCCAAACGACGCGTCCCTAAATCCTGGTGCACACTCTCATCCGCGGTGAGAATGATCATGCAAAGCAATGACACTATAGCTGCACATCTCGCTCCGGTGCACACCCTGGTTCTCTCTCTCGAGGGTGCTCATGCATAGTAATGACACTATAGCTGCACAGCCTAAATCTAAGTTGGGACGGTCCCAAGAGGACTCCTGACCTCGTGTGTTCCAAACACACTGATGTGATCAACAACATGCATCTATATGGGTTTCACCGACGTATATCGAATCATGCCCTAGTGCCTTAACCTCTCATCACTATCTCATAGCATATCTCAAATAACATCACCTCATCAATCTCATCATAATAAAATATTAATTAATTAGGTTAGGCACGTCTAAATCATATATCATACACTCCCCAACATGCATCACTTAAAATATCAAATATCACTGCCTAGAAAACAACTAAGCACGTTATGGCAAATATAACATATTATCAGCTAGTATATGTTATCAACCATAATCATAATATAATAATAATAAAATAATAAAATAATAAATTAAATATAATTAATCACAATTAACATATCAATCCAAACAACACACAGCAAGCAGCTCAAAACAATACAATCAGACAACCTCAGATATCATAAAAATTAACCTAACTGTGATAAATCTACATTCTCAATATCATCATTGGTACTACTAAGTGATTCCCAATGTGATATTGATATTGTCAGTTACTCGCTCACTAGTAGGGTTTAGGTCGCCCTACGCCAATATTGAATAAAATGTTACTTAGCCATTTCCGACGTTAGATGGCTTCTTTCCCCCACTTGAGATGTCGTAGGCTAGCTTTAGAGCAACGAAACGAGCCCGCTCTCCACTCCTCAAATCTGTCTCGTGAGGTTCTCCTACCTTCGGGGCTCCAAAAATCCACTTGAACACATATTCACGAAGTACACGTTACGTGTAGTTCAAATCTGAAACGAAATTGAAAACAGATAAACGGATTGAGAGATAACTTCAATACTATCACGAACAAAATTTCGGCATAAAAACATAGACTTACCTAAGCCTAACCATGAAAAGAAAGGTAGGATGATAAAGTCGAAGTCGCGAGGATCACAATGGTATAATCGGTTTTTCAATAGGACGAACGGATTGATCAGAATCTCCACTAGAATTTTCTCTCTCTTTCTTTCTCTCCTCTCCCTCTCTCTCTAAAAATCTATTTATGCCATTTTGTGGCTGCTTCCACGAAATTCTTTCATTTAACCTTTTTTTTTCTAGCGCCCAACGCTCAGCGCCCGGGATCCAGCGCTCAGTGCTAGTGAGGAAAACCGCCTCCCTCGCCCAATCGCGACACGACACGTGGCACAAGGCCAGTGCTTAAAGCTCCATATGCTGCGCTCAGCGATGGTTGCTGTCCAGCACTACTGGTTCATACATTTTATCGCATTCTGAGCTCGTTTGAAGTTCGATTAACCTGAAATTTGAAACATAGACTCTTCTATACCTAAGGAATAAGACTAAGCCTTCAAAAATACCTAATCTCTTCCACAAAAATAAATTTCATATTGTGCATTCTTAAGCGTTCTAAACTGTACAACAGAAATTCTAGAACGCATTCTCATTCAATTCAACGCCGGTTAATTTCGTACTTTCCATGCAAGGTTCTCAACACCTAAACATGCATATTAGACCTTAAATCAAAGTTTTAAACATAGTTATCCAACATATAAATAATTCCTGAAAACACGAATGTTACACGGAAAGTACCACATCTTTTTTAAAGCAGTCTTCTTCTCAATACCCCTCCTAGTGGTTGTCTTGTGCCGATCCGCACCACAAAATCGACAACATGTTATGCTATCCACTGAATCATCCTTGTAGTAAAACATACATCCATTCGGGCAACAATCAATTTTCAAACACCCCAGACCCAAATTCTCCACAGACTTCTTAGCATGATAAAAACTAGTAGGCATCCGATTGTCTTCCGGCAACGCCTTGGACATTGACATGGCGAGGCAATTAAAACATCCTTCTTGCATATTGTAATCAGATTTGATACTCAACCATTCCATACACATCGACAACTTCGTGTTCTCCCGACATCTTTCCCACAACGGAGATCTTGCAGCACTCAGTATGTCATAGAATCTTTGAGCTTCGGGATTTGGCTTCTCCTCTAAGTATTGGGAACCCATTTCACCATCTTCTCCCCCACCTTCTTCTAGTGCAACTCCAACCGAAGGTCCAGCATGATCCATTATCATCTGCTCGTATGGATTCAATTCTTCCCTCCACTCACCACTTCCATAGTACGAACCTCAACCACAGTCGAGTTAAAATCTGGCAACGTCTCACCATGGTTACTCCACCAATAGTAATCAGGCATGAAGCCCTTCTCATAAAGATCGGCCACGACTCCATCCATGCTTTTGAAAGATTTACACTTGCATCTTTTGCAAGGACACCTCAAATGACACCCCACCTTATAAATCTCTCCTGGCTAACAACAAACTCTATAAACTCACCCATTCCAACTCTAAACTCTTCCCTAAGATGTTTATTCTGATTCAACCTACGATACATCCATTTCCGATTTTCCGGAATCTCCATTGCTGCCAAGTAAATAGCCTGAGCAACCCTACAACGCCACTTATATATTACAGTGCATTCCAATAATTCCATCAATCTCCTTCTTATGACAAGGTATGAACCTATCCCATTCGAGAAGAAACCTTTACCACACTCGGTTAATAATAGTTATTCCCTAATTCAAATGCCTTATACTTAACGAAATTTCGGCAGCATTTCCCATCGGTCTCCAAGTATACGACTCGAGCATGGTAGGATCCACCACGATCAAGTATGCACCCGAAGAACAAAAGGAAATGTATCAGACCGAGATTTCGTCAAGTATATAAGGCATTTGAACATGGAAATGACTATTGTAAGAGTGTGAAAAAGGTTTTTTCCCAAACTGTCCCACTTGGACAATTCAAGATTCAATACAATGAGCATGCGTACCTTCTCAAGGTACGCATGCTCATTAATATTGAATCTCAAATAGGAAACTAAGGCTTTCATAAATTAATAATTAACTCTAACAGAAAATAAAACCATAATTATGTATTCACTTTATGACAAAACAAAAGACATATTAACCCTGAATCACACAACCTATTGAGCTCCGCTCTCCACTGAAAAACAACACATAATAGGAAAACACATGCATCATTTCTAAATTATCAGCACACAACCAGCATCATGCCTTTCGGACAGGAGCACATCCTATTGAGCTCCGCTCTCCACTAACTAACAACACATAATTGGAAAGCACATGCATCATTTCTAAATTATCAGCACACAACCAGCATCCCGCCTTTCGGACAGGATCACATCCTATTGAGCTCCGCTCTCAACTAACAAACAACACAATGATTCACATAAACATTGCAAACACCACAAAATCAGAAGCTATTTACAATGAACTATTTTAATAGAGAGTGTTGAGACAACTTACTTGAGAGAGAAAACAAAGAACCGTCCAAGGATGAGGGGTGGATCTGGAGACAACAAAGACCAGAATATGACAGCAATGACCTATTGTGCATAAATTAAATTAGTCCTTTCAAATCAAAATCGAGTGTTCACATAATAAAGTGTAATCAAGAAATTATAAAAACAATATTCACACCAGTAGGTTGAATAAGCTTCTCATAGGTTATCATTCTTCATTTGATAACTAAGGAGACATTCAATCACATCATCCTTAACCTGTTAATGACTTTTCAGAGAAGTAGTTTGGATCTCATTCAGGTTGCTTGAATTGTGCTTGCACAAGCTTAACAACTAAAACATACATGGTGCAAATCAGAGAAATATTGTGTTTCATAGTCATTCATAAACACATGCTGTCCAAACCACACAAGATGAAGAATTAATTTTTTTCAAACCAATGTCAAAACTACATCAGGTTGCAAACACCAATATGCCAACACAATGGAACATACCATAATCATAGCTAGATTCAAATTTCTCTATATCTCAAGTATCCATTGATACATATAATGTAACACCCTTCTCGGGCACTACATCGTAAGTGACATTTTAACACCGAAAAGTAGGTTAATTAAAATTTGCTATAAAAGAATTGGGTAATTTTTTTTCTTTTCCCAAGTCATAAATATAACTACTTTGTTTTAAATGAATGGATAATAAAACATTCCATTATCACATTTAGGGTCATAAGTTCGCAAATTAATTACATAATGCCCAACCCAACACATAAACCAAAAATCATAACCATATACGTATCCCGTATAAAGATGTGGAGACGCAACTCCTAAAATATAAAATACTTGGAGTCGCAACTCTATAGATAGTTACATTAACTCCCAAACATACCCAGCTGGCCAATCTAAAATAGAAAAGACAGTCCACTACCGACGTCGTCGAAAAAGACACTACTGGAGTCACTACAAAAGTAGCGCTCGAACTAAGCCCCTTTTTTTTCCTTCCAAGAGGAAAACATAGTCTATGAACTATCAACGGTCATGCCCATCTCAAGAAAACAAAAGTAAGGCATGACAGAAAACAAACGCTATCGTCTTGGACTATCTAAAAGCTGGAAGATGTCCACTAGCAATTCCACCATAGCATCCGCAAGCTCGAACCTCAATATCTACGATGCGTCAGCCAAGCGACATCTTGACGTCTCAATCTTCTCAAAAGAATACAGAAGGCACATAGCCAGCCGACATAGGCAATATAAAAATAAGGAGGTGAGATTTCCATTTATCTTACACATAAGGTAGACATGCAGTGGTACGACTCTCAAGTATGTACAATTAACAATTATCAATCATATCTACACTCATAACAAAACAATAATGTTTCACAGAAACATGACCACAGCACCTCCTAGATAGAAGACATCTAAGACTTGAGGAATGACCTCTGAATTCCTATACCATGGTTTTACGAACAGTCAGAGAGAGTGGTTCGAAGGATTGTTCCGGAGTCTACCAGCCTTGGGTAATAAAGAATGCGTCAATAGAAGAGGGCGTGCACGTCACAGACTTTTTCGAGAACATCCTACACTACCAGAAAACACGTAGTGTCTAGTCGAGTATGTCGGTGCATTGCAAGATCACCATGCCACAGAGGAGCTAAGAACTGGGCCTGTGTGAGTATTTCATACCCCGACACCCCCTATGAATAAGCAGGATTCGCCACTATGGAATTCGCACCCGCATTAAAGTGTTAGCTCTTCTCCTAGGCACAATGGCCTTACAGAACATACTTTCACTATGTGTTTAGGCAAAATTGTAGGAAAATGTGTTCTTATCTTTCCATCGGATGACATCTTGATTCCATCGGAATTCTTTCAACGTGCTTTCTCAGATGCTAGATGGTCTCACATCGAGCTGAAGTTCTCAAGTAACCTTTCATCTTTGTGTAAAGATATCTTAAAACACTTGATTAGAAGTCCTAACGCATTATGAGATTGGAACATAAGTCCAATTATTTATTTCTCTGTACTTTTCTAATTGAGCCTTTTTCTTTGGCTTCCAAGAAAACAAATCATTCTAAGTCCATTAAATTTTATGGAATATGTATAATGAATTATCCATACTTTATGACATAAGGTCTTGCTTCACCATAAGTCATAAATCATTAAGTTCATATTTTCACTAAGTCATTCATAACTTAGGTTTTGCTCTTTAATGTAAATACTAGTCTTTGAAGACTAAAATTCTTTTTGTCTTAAAACTAAAACCTTTGGTTAAAACCAAACCATTTTAAAATCAGATTCCATCAAAGTACATAAGTACTAAATTCCTCCAAACAGATTCTTGAAAAACATCGAAATTCTTAAAATACCGTTTTACCACTTTTTACTATATTTCAACTTCAATTCCATATTTTCACAAATATAATTATTTTTCTCAAATCCTTCATTTTCCTAAATTACCATACTTAAGTTAAAGTATTAGAATACTAATTTCAAACTCTACATCATTATTTTCTCAAAATTCTTTAAAAACGTTTGACGACGGTTTCGACTCTTTTTATTGGTTTTAGGCCCAAAAGCCATACTTTTGAAAATATGGTTCTTCACCTCAAATCTATTACTCACCTAGGTTATAATACTCATACTAAGATGTTGAAACACTGCTTTTACAGTTTTCCTTTTCAGGTATACAAAATTCCTAAAAATTTGACCGAACGTCGTTAAGTTTGTAAATTGCGTAAATCCTTTTTCAACGATTTTACACTCTAATAGTCCAAAACTCATTTTGAAGTTTCAGAATATTTTAATAGGTATGACAAACAGTTTCTAACTGTGCAATTACTTTAATTTTCGAAAATTACAGTTTAGTCCCTCAACTTTCATTAAGTACAAAAATGTCCTTATTCACTTAAAACCTTATAACTTTTTTATTTATAACTTCAAATCACACCAAACCAACTTCTTTAGAAATATCTTTCAGTTGCCTTCAAATTTCCAGAAATTACATTTCTGCCATCAAATATTTTACAATAATTGCAAAAAAGTCCTTGTTTACAAAAAAGCTTATAACTTTTTATGTATTAATCCAATTAACACCAATCCAATTTCTATGGTTTTGTATCATCAAGAACTACAATCTTAACACACAAGAACACGAATTTCAGTGCAGCCACTGAAATTCTCAGAAATTGCATTTTAGTCCCTAAGGACTCATAAAATCATATCTTTCAATATACACATCCAAATCAATCCAAACCAATTTCTATATTCTTATATGTTCATTCAATCCTCATAAAAATTATTCAAATAATTTAACACATCATAGAACCCATTAAATCAAATCAAATCCTCCAAGAGGATCACACAACCATAAACAATAATATATAATCCTAACACTTAGGATTTACAAGACAACATACAAATACTTTAAACCACATAAATATCTACATTAAGGTATGATAGTAGTAATCTCCCCCCTTACCTCTTGTAGATCACTTGAAGATCAAACAAACACAAGCTAAACCAAGCAAGGTAGGCCACGGTTTTGTCCACCAAAACCTAGCCATGATCAATCAACAAGAAAACAAGTTAAAGATTGAAGAAAATCCTACTTAACCCATTGATCATAGGTTCGGTCAAGTCAAGAAGAAATAGATAGGGATCTCTAAATTTTTCAAGCTCTTGGATGATGAAAATATAAGTCATATGGAGATCATAGAAATTGATCTCACATTTTTAGCATTTTTCTATAATTTTCTAGAATTATTTGAAGTTCCAGATCTAGAAATAGGAGTTTGTGAAATAGTTGATGAAAATGGAGTTTGATGGATGATTAATGAAGCTAAAATGACTAGGAAGAGATTCCTCACCTTAGAATGAAGATGTTTGTTGAGGAACTTGAGAAGAAATGAAGAACTTATCAAGAACACAAAGGGTGTTCTTGGTGTTTTAGTGAAGAACAAGCAAGAACAAGCTTGAATGAAGAAAATGAAACTTTGGTTAAGTGTGGGAGAGGGGCTGCCACGAAAATGAGAGTGTGAGGGAGTTAAAATGCCTTTGTTTAATGTTAAAATGAACCAAGGTTAAGTTAATTTGACATAGGTTAAATTTAGAAAATAATATAATAACTTAACTATGGTTATAATAACCTAACTAGAGTTAATTTGTAATCATGATTAAATTAAAAGATGTGGTGGAGAATGAAGGGAGGTGTGGCTGATTTTGGGCCACATCTCATAATTCATCCATGACTCATTGATCCCATCCATTAGCGGTTCCCGGAAATCTCGTACTCAGCTCCGTCATTTACCCGATTTCGGTTTTTGAGAGGAAAATGATGAAATGAAATCAAAATGAAATAAGTTTGGTTAAGTGGAGGGGCTGCACGAAATTGAGTAGTTTTAGAGGGTATTTTGGTCAAAAATTCACTTAGGGACACTCTTGGAATTTTACTTAAAGTCCAAGGGCATTTTGGTCTTTTCACTAGAATAAATATCATGATATTTTGGTGTCATCATTATGCCTCATAAATGCTAGGTGAGTCACCCCTATGACTCACCACCATGAGTCATCATAGATGACTCATTGTGCTCATCTACCCAGCGTCGGGTTTTGTCTCTGCACCTCCGTTCTCGATTCCGTCGATCCTGATCGTCGAGTACTTGCCCGATTATCGTATAATAAACTATTTATTTTGAAAATTTTCAAAATAACCACTATGGTTGGAAATAAAATAAAAATCTGAACGGTTTCGTTCTCGGGTCAAAACTAGGTTTTCTGATCAGTAAATCTTACTGTCAGTTAAAACGCAGACCGGGTTTCGTCTGAATTTTAAACCTAAAATTTCACCGTAACTTTCTACGATAAAGTATAGTATAAATATGATTTTGTTTTATTCAAAATCATTTTCTAGGTCTCGGATAAAATATAAAAAAAAATATGTATATATTTACCGATAGTAAAGAACAGTAAAAGTCGGGGTGTTACATATAGCAAGCAAATCATGTTGAACAATTTACACATGAATATATGCATGCTGTCAAAAAACTGAAACACAAAGAAACGGACCCTGATTTTGTAAAAAATACTGGTGCTGGTACAGAAGGAGTCTTGGCCTGAAATTTTTATTGCATTAAGATTTAGATGTTAGCTTTCAAGGAAAATAACGGTGCTTCATTTGGAGTTGTACAGCCAAAGTTATAATTTAAAGAATACATGCTATTAAAAGTTGAAATCACAAACCACAAATTTTGACCCCAAAAAAGGACCCAAATTGCTAAGAGAATTAGTCTGAGATTTCCGTATTGAAACGCAGCCTACCTCAATCTTTTAACAGGACAAACAGAACTGAAATCCGAATTATCTAGCTCAAATGATGAACCAAATAGCAAACATGACTAGACAATTCAACATACATATGATCCATGAAAAGTTGAAAACCATACAGGCTATCATTCAGAATCACACAAGAGATATCATACTCTGCATTTTAAAGCATCTAAGATATCAAATAGCAACTGCGATTTCCGGTTTCTCAAATTCGTAGTATGCAATCATGGAGTTCTCATAAATTACAGGAATGCACCAATGTGCTATGACCACCCCAAAAAAAAAATGGCTTTCTCTTTGTCTAACTAAACAACCAGAAAATTCATGTACTGCTCACATGAATCACAAAAGGCCATCTTGAGAATGCATGAAACAAAGTTTATCAGCTTCCAATTAAACTCATCTTATGCCATCAGAAACTTAATACCATTTTTTATATTACTTCCACAACAAAGAAAATCAAAGAAAGAGGCAAGATTACCAAATGGGTGAACTTTAACCCTAACAATCAGTTTGAACCCTAACATGAGAGACAGAACTGAGAGGAGCTTGTGGGGGTGGTGGCCGCGTGGGTAGCCGGTGGTGGTGGTGTCACTGAGCCTGAGATAGAGAGAGAAACAGAGTCTAAGATAGAGAGAGAAATAGAGCGAGAAAGGGAGAGGAGAGGAGAGGAGAGGAGAGTTTACCTTGCGGTGGTGACCGGAGGTTGATGGTGGCCGAATTCGCGCGCAGAGAAGGAGTGTGGAGACCTGAGGAAGCAGAGAACAAAGGGAGAAGAAATGAAAGGAGGCGTGGGTGTGGTGACCGGCGCTGTAACACGGTGGTCGGAGGTGTGCGTGTTGTGGCCGGAGACGAGGAGTTGGTGGCAGGGGGCTTGGAGGAGGAAGAGAGAAGGAAAGCTGAAGAAGTGGGGAAGAAAGGGGGTCAGTTCACGATTTAGGGATTTTATTTTTAGCGACCGAAATATTCGGTCGCTAAATCGGTGGCAACAACTAAATTTTAAATTTGGTCACCAATTCCGTCTCAAAAGGGCTCCCAATTTTTAATTTATTTCACGCGTTATGTAAAATAATTAGAATTTTATCGTTGGGTTATTATCGGTCACCAAATCGGCTGCCAATAAGTCAACAAAGTTTGACTTTTAAATTTATAAATTAGCGACCGAAATTGCGACTGATTTGGTTTGCTACCAAGCAATTCGGTCGCTATTTCGGTCGCTGGGTTCATTAATTGAAACTTTACAATTGATGCTAACATTCGTTGCTAATTTGGTCGCCATTAGCAACCTCCAAATTCGGTCACTATTTTCAGTCGCTATTTCACCTTTTTTTTGTAGTGTAAGCAAGATGATCATGATAGGCTTATTGCTCTGCTGGGTGGTCAAGGAAGAGTGGAGGTTGGGAAATACTTAGGTCTTCCAGCAATGATAGGAAGGAACAAGAAGGATATTTTTGGCTATGTAAATGATCGCATTTGGAATAAAATTAGTTCTTGGAAAGGTAAAATTCTCTCTATGGCTGGCAGAGAAATTTTAATTAAATCAATAGCTCAAGCTATTACATATTATTGTATGAGCATGTATCTTATTCCTCCTTCCCTTTGTGATGAAATCCAAAAAATGCTAAATTCCTTTTGGTGGGGATTGAAAAATACTGATTCTAAAGGAATTAAGTGGCTCTCTTGGGATAAGTTATCTATGCCAAAATGTTGGGGAGGGCTTGGTTTTCGAGATTTGCATGCTTTTAAATTGGCTATGTTAGGAAAGCAAGCTTGGAAATTTTTAATGCATCCGGAAACTCTTGTGACAAGGATTTTCAAAGCCAAATATTTTTCTCATGGAAATTTTCTTGATGCCTCCCTAGGTCACAACCCCTCTTATGCTTGGAGGAGTATTAAGATGTCTAAAGTGGTGGTCAAGGAAAGTATGCGCTGGAAAATTGGTGATGGTAGTCATATTCCTTTATGGGAATCTCCCTAGCTCCGTGATGAGAAGGTGCTAAAGTGTCCTCCTAATGCGCCAACTCAAGTTCAGTATATGAAACTAAATGCTCTTTGGAACCCTATGCTACAAGAAATTTGCTAACTAGTGACCGATATTTAGCGACCGAAAAATTTCGGTCGCTATAGTGACTGAATTAGTGACGGAACATGTGGTTTATACATATTGGTCACCTGTTTTTACTTAGTGACCGAATTAGCTACCGCACCTCTTCGGTCGCTAAGTAGTCTGTCGCTAATATGTGATATTAAAAAAATTATTTTATTTACAATTTAGCGACCCAATATATTCGGTCGCGAATTTTAATTTTAATTTTGCGACCAAAATAGAGACCGAATTAATTCGGTCGCTAATTATGAAATCCCTAAATCAGACGTGGGTTCCCTCCCCCTCCCCCATTTCCCCCTTTCCCTCCCTTACCTCTCTTCCTCCCTCCCTCCCTCCCTGCCTCCATCCACCACCGGCGACACAACCACCCCCACCACCGGCGAGCCACACATCAGAAGTCAGAGGAGCCACCACGAGGTACCCCTTCTCCCTCTCCCTTCTCTTTCTTTCTTCCCCTCCTTGTCTTCTTTGCTTCTCTGCGCGCAGCCGAGCATCACCGCGAGCCACCCTAACATGGTGGTCCCCCTCCCCCATTCCCTTTTCCCTATTCCCTCTTACCCCTCCCAACCCCATACAACATAGTGCACTGCTGAGACACCCCGATGTCCCATTAAAGAAAAACCTAATTTATCTAAAACTTAATCTTAATATTAGCGTTGGACATATATATATATATATATAGAAAATCATAAATATTAAAAACTTAAAAGTAAGAACAAAATTAAACATCATATCACACACATACAAATATAAATATAAACATACTGTGCTGATAAACTAAAGAGGGTACTCCATCAGTAGGGTCCCAAAAGATACATACTGATACAAAATGATATAAGCAACGGAAACTAAAACATCACAAAAGACGCACTGGCCATAGACTCTAAACTCAAAGGCTAGAGGTCACTGCTCGTCCTTTAGCATCTGGCAAATAAGGAGTCCCATCAAGCTCCTCTGTAGCTGGCTCATCCGCAGGGTCTTCTCAAAACGAGCACATCAAAGAAACATACATATAAAAGAAGTAGGGGGATAAGAAACTATCTATCATCATATATGGAAAATGGTACGTAACATGTAAACAATAAAGGCACATAGACATGCATCACAGATATATACACAAGAATTATATACAATCATCCTCGAGATATATTATCATCCTCTACCCTTCGCACTCATGCAACTTATGCTGACGTGGCCACCACCAATCCTGTCACACATCCCTTGCCCGCCGAGAGATGCTAGTCAGTCTTCCAAGCGACGCGTCCCCAAACACCGGTGCACACTCTCATCTGCGGTGAGAATGCTCATGCAAAGCAATGACACTATAGTTTCACATCTCGCTAGGGTGAACACCCTGGTTCTCTCTCGAGGGTGCTCATGCATAGTAATGACACTATAGCTGCACAGCCTAAATCTAAGTTGGGACGGTCCCGGGAGGACTCCTGACCTTGTGTGTTCCAAACACACAGCTGTGATCAACAATATGCATCTATATGGATCTTACCAACGTATATCAAGTCATATCCTAGTGCCTTAACCTCCCATCACTATCTCATAGCATATCTCAATTAATATCACCTCAGCAATCTCATCATAATAAAATATTCATTATTTAGGTTAGGCACGTCTAAATCATATATCATATACTCCCTAACATGCATCACTCAAAATATCAAATATCACTGCCTAGAAAACAACTAAGCATGTTATGACAAATATAACATATTATCAGCCAGAACATGTTATCAGCCATAAGCATATTATAATAATAATAAAATAATAAATTAAACATAATTAATCACAATTAACATATCACTCCAAGCAGTACACATCAAGCAGCTCAAAACAGTAAAATCAGACAACCTCAGATATCATAAAAATTAACCTAACAGCGATAAATCTACAATCTCAATATCATCATTGATACCACTAAGTGATCCCCAATGTGATATTGATATTGTCAATTACTCGCTCACTAGTAGGGTTTAGGTCGCCCTACGCCAATATTGAATATAATGTTACTTAGCAATTTCCAACGTTAGATGGTTTCTTTCCCCCACCTGAGATGTCATAGGCTAGCTTTAGAGCAACGAAACGAACCCACTCCAATCTTCTCAAATCTGCCACGTGAGGTTCTCCTACCTCCGGGGCTCCAAAAATTCACCTGAATACATATTCACGAAGTACACATTACGTGTAGCTCAAATTTGAAGACGGAATTGAAAACCGATAAACGGATTGAAAGATATCCTCAACACCGTCGCCGACAACATTTCGGCATAAAAAGGACATAGGCTTACCTTAGCCTAATCAAGAAAAGAAAGATAGGATGATGAAGCAGACGTCGCGAGGATCACAATGGTATAATCGGTTTCTCGATAGGACGAACGGATTGGTCAAAAACTCCCTTAGAATTTTCTCTCTCTCTCTCACCTCCTCCACTCTCTCTCGCTATCTCTCTCTCTAATACTCTTATTCTTTCTTTTGTTTCACATTCCGTATGAAAGAAAATAAAGAATGACGCCAACTTTATGATGAAGAAAGAAAAAGAAACAAAAGAAATAAATAAAATAATAATAAAATTTTAAGGTTGATAAACATGACACGTGGCTTTTTAATGTACATTGAAAGAAATTATAATGATCATGTTCCCTTGTCTAGAAGTGTCGTGAATATATATATATATATATTTTTTTTGGTAAAAGGCTAAGGCTTGTAAGAGCATCACTATGAAGCTAGTCATCCCAACTAGGTTGGCACCAATAGCTTCACCAATCACTTGCAGCAAGCCTAAAAATTTATTAAAGAGAAGGAAAAGAATACAAAGAAATGGGGGGACATTGAGCCAAAACCCAAAAGAAACATTAGGCAAATCTATAGTTAGGCAAGCCTAGCCTATTTCTATGAAAATCACCCCTAATGAAACTAGGAAGGTGATCCCACCAGTAAAATTGTCTAATTACAAGACCCTTTGAGGCCAAAGAATCAGCACAAGCATTCCCTTCCCTAAAAATGTGGGATACTTGAAAATGCATTTTTGAGAGTAGTTGAAGACAGTTTTTCCATCTATTTCTGAGAGACCAAGGCACAACCTTTATAGAACCAAATGCTTCCACCACTAGTTTCGAATCACATTCAAGCCAGAGCTTCCACCAGCCTCTTTTGAAGCTTTCTTCAAAAGCTATCATAGCCGCATGAAGTTCAGCATTAAGAGCTGTTGAGTTGCCAATAAAGTCAGTGAAACCACCAAGAAAAGCACCATCACTGCCTCTAAAAATACCTCCTGCAGCAGCTATACCAGGCGACCCTTTGGCAGTACCATCACTATTACATTTTACCCAAGGAGATAAAGGAGGCTGCCAATCTTGGTGGTATATATATATATATATAGTATAATTAATAAAGATTAATAAATAATGATCAATAAAACTT
The DNA here is from genome assembly GCA_035048595.1 of Echinosophora koreensis. Classification (NCBI taxonomy): domain Eukaryota; kingdom Viridiplantae; phylum Streptophyta; class Magnoliopsida; order Fabales; family Fabaceae; genus Echinosophora; species Echinosophora koreensis. The sequence continues at coordinate 79,783 of JAPCYP010000214.1, forward strand.
GAGTAAATTAATCATAATTAATTAGCTATAACTAAGATCTATACCTTTGGCTAACTATCTTTTAATTTTGTTAATGATAAACCACCTTAATTAAGGAATTAAATTGAGGTTCTTCCAATAGGGGTTTTTAACGTGCTTGCTTGAGGTGCTTGCCTATTGAAAATTTTGAGGTGCTTGAATTTTGTTCTAAACTTGCATATACGTTCAGATTCTTAAATAGTTTTGATTTATCTAACCCTCGTTCTCATCTAATTAAGATATCTATTTTTTTTTTAATTTACAAAAGATAGGATGTTACATTACTACTCCCCTTAAAAGAAATTCCGTCCCCGGAATTTACGTACCTCAGAAAAGATGTGGATACTGCTGCTGCATATCTGCCTCACGCTCCCTAGTAGCATCTCCTGTAGTCTCCTCCCAAATGACCTTGACCAAAGGAATCTATCTACCACGAAGCTCCTTAATCATTCTATTTGCGGTCCTAAACGGTAAAGTCTCAGACTCTTGATTCTTTCGGAGTTGTATTGACTCATGCTCAAGTACATGAGAAGGATCAAGATAAAATTTTCTCAACTGGGATACGTGAAAGACGTCATGAAGATTAGAAAGGTTAGGCGGTAAGTGAGATATCCCAATGTCCCATTAAAGACAAACCTAATTATCTAATACTTAATCGTAATATTAGCGTTGAACATAGAGATATAGAAAATCATAAATATTAAAAACTTAAAGGTAAGAACAAAATTAAACATCACATCACACACATATAAATATAAATACAAACATACTCTGCAGATAAACTAAAGAGGGTACTCCATCCGTAGAGTCCCAAAAGATACATACAAATACAAAATGATATAAGCAACGGAAACTAAAACGTCACAAAAAGACGCATTGGCCATAGACTCTAAACTCAACGGCTAGAGGTCACTGCTCATCCTCCAGCATCTGGCTCATAAGGAGTCCCATCAAGTTCCTCTATAGCTGGCTCATCCGCAGGGTCTTCTCAAAACGAGCACATCAAAGAGACATGCATATAAAAGAAGTCGGGGATAAAAAACTATCTATCATCATATATGGAAAATGGTACGTAACATATAAACAATAAAGGCACATAGACATGCATCACAGATATATACACAAGAATTATATACAATCATCCTCGAGATATATTATCATCCTCTACCCTTCGCACTCATGCAACTTATGCTGACGTGGCCACCACCAATCCTGTCACACATCCCTTGCCCGCTCAGGGATGTTAGTCAGTCGTCCAAGCGACGCGTCCCCAAACACCGGTGCACACACTCTCATCCGCGGTAAGAATGCTTATGCAAAGCAATGACACTATAGCTGCACATATCGCTCCGGTGCACACCCTAGTTCTCTCTAGAGGGTGCTCATGCATAGCAATGACACTATATCTGCACAACCTAAATCTAAGTTGGGACCATCCCGCGAGGACGTCTGACCTCGTGTGTTCCCAACACACGGATGTGATCAACAACATGCAACTATATGGATCTCGCCGACATATACCAAGTCATACCCTAGTGCCTTAACCTTTCATCACTATCTCATAGCCTATCTCAAATAACATCACCTCATCAATCTCATCATAATAAAATATTATTTAATTAGGTTAGGCACGTCTAAATCATATATCATACACTCCCCAACATGCATCACTTTAAATATCAAATATCACTGCCTAGAAAACAACTAAGCATGTTATAGTAAATATAACATATTATCAGCCAGTACATGTTATCAACCATAATCATATTATAATAATAATAAAATAATAAAATAAACATAATTAATCTCAATTAGAAAATCAATCCAAACAGCACACAACTAGCAGCTCAAAACAGTAAAATCAGACAACCTCAGATATCATAAAAATTAGCCTAACTGCGATAAATCTACAATCTCAATATCATCATTGGTACCACTAAGTGATCCCCATGTGATATTGATATTGTCAATTACTCGCTCACTAGTAGGGTTTAGGTCGCCCTACGCCTATATTGAATAAAATGTTACTTAGCAATTTCCGACGTTAGATGGCTTCTTTCCCCCACCTGAGATGTCATAGGCTAGCTTTAGAGTAACGAAACAGACCCATTCCAATCTCCTCAAATCTGCCACGTGAGGTTCTCCTACCTCCGGGGCTCCAAAAATTCACCTGAACACATATTCACGAAGTACACGTTACTTGTAGCTCAAATCTGAAGGCGGAATTGAAAACCGATAAATGGATTGAGAGATAACTTCAATACTATCACGGACAGCATTTCGACATAAAAACATAGACTTACCTTAGCCTAACCAAGAAAAGAAATGTAGGATGATGAAGTAGAAGTCGCGAGGATCACAACAGTATAATCGGTTTTTCAATAGGACGAACGGATTGATCAGAATCTCCTCTGGAAATTTCTCTCTCTTTCTTTCTCTCCTCTCCCTCTCACTCTAAAACCTGATTTCTGCCTCTTTCTAGCTACTTCCACGAATTTCTAACATTTAACTCATTTTTTTATTATTATTATTATTATTGGGCGCTCAGTGCCCCAGCACCAACGCTCAGCGCTGGTGCTTCTGCACCACCTCAGCGAGCCAACCATGGTGCGCCACGTGGCAAGGGCCAGTGCTCAGCTTCACTTCCAGTTCCGACGTTTTCTCGCGTTCTGAGCTCGTTCGAAGTTTGATTGACCTGAAATTTGAAACATAGACTCTTCTATACCTAAGGAATAAGAGTAAGCCTTCAAAAATACCTAATCTCTTCATAAAAAATAAATTTCCTATTGTTCATTCTTATGTATTCTAAACTGTATAATGGAAATTCTAGAACACTTTCTTATTCAATTCAATGCTGGTTAATCCCGTACTTTCCATGCAAGGTTCCCAACACTAAACATGCATATTAGACCTTTAATCAAAGTCTTAAACATAGTTATCCAACATATAAATAATGCCTTAAAACACAGATGTTACAGTAAGGCAATATAGTAGGCTACTGGACCAATCCATCGAAGTATCTGGAAAGGTCCAATGAATCTAGGAGTAAGCTTTCTAGATTTGATAACTCTGCCAATTCCAGTCTTCGGAGTGACTCTCAAAAACATGTGATCACCTTCCTTGAACTCTAAGGGTCTCCTCCTCTTGTTACTGTAGCTCCTTTACCTATCCTGCGCTTCCTTCATCTTTTCCCTGATCCCTCTAACCTGGTCCATCGTCTGTTGTAACACATCAGGGCCCAATACTTAGCTTTCACCAGTCTCATACTGATACAACGGAGTCATACAATTCCTGACATACAAAGCCTCATACGAGCCTTCCCGTTACTGCTGTGGAAACTGTTATTATATGTAAACTCAATCAACATCAAGAACTCATCCCAACTGCCAATGTGTTCTAAAAGACAAGCCCTCAGAAGGTCCTCCAAGGATTGAATCGTCCTCTTTGATTATCCATTAGTCTGGAGGTGATAAGCAGAACTCATCCTCAACTTCGTCCCCAAAGCACTGTGCAACTGTCTCCAAAATCTAGATGTAAATCTAAGATCTCGGTCAGAGACAATGATCGACGGTACACTATGTAACCTAACAACTTCCTTGATGTAGATCGGGGTCAACTTTTCTAAGCTATAACTCTCACCAATAGGCAAGAAGTGAGCACATTTCGTCAACCTATCGATGATAACCCAAATTGCATCATGCCTCTTCGGAATTCGTGGTAATCCAACCACAAAATCCATAGCTATGCTATCCCACTTCCATTCTAGGATATCGAAGACTGTAGCAAACCAGCAGGCTTTTGATGTTCTATCATAAACTTCTAACAAACCAGACAAAATAAAACATATTCTGCCACTTCCTTCTTCATCCTTGGCCACCAAAACATCTACTTTAAATCCTGATACATCTTTGTAACTCTAGGGTGAAAACTCAGCTTACTCTTATGTGCCTCTTCTAATATCATCTTTCCTAAAATCTAAGTCCTCTATCTCGACTCTTCTTGATTTAACATTAAAATACTCAAAATCCTACCCAATACTATTTAGAGTAGTAAATCTTTCACCACCTCCGATTTTTAATCCTAACAAAATCCGAATTTATCTTAATAAATTCCAATGGCCTCATAATTCTATTCTCAACATCAGGACTTAAATACTAACATGGACATACCATACTCAAATCAACTTTTCCTATAAACACCATATGCCTAAACCTCCTTTTCTTTAAACCAATTTATCATCATTAGAAAATAAGCCCATCTTCACATCAAAGCATTAATCTCATAAACTTAAGGTTGCTTCCTTTCTCATCTTTAAACACTATTTTAGAGACAAAATTCCAAACTTGAACTTCTACCACTATATTAAACACTTAGATTCCCTTATCTTATCATAAAAATCTCTAAATTCTATCAATCTAACCTTCAAAATTTCTAGTTTATCATAAATCAGAAAATCAACATGTATATAACGTTCAATACAAGTCTTATCTTCAAATTTTCTAAACCCAATCATAACTAATCAATTAACACAAGCTAAATAGTAAAGATGCATTTAAACTTAATCTCTATTCATCAATTATTCCAATAAAATCTCAACTTACAAACCCCATTGGAACAATACACTAAGCTAATCCAGTCATAGCTTCAAGTGAAGTTCTAAAATCACCCTTTTAACAAGAACAACATGCCTATTTATAATCTTTATCCTCAAATCCCAATCTCATATACCCAAGAACTACTCCACCTCAACCTAAACTTAACAGGATCATCCTTTCTAATTCTTCCAATAAACTTCGTGTCTAACACTTATTCCAAATCTTACTCCATATTACCTACATATCCTAAGAAATAACTTCCTCTATCCATAAGTTACACATGTAAATGATCCACACACTCATGCGAGACAAAGGAATGTGTAGCGTTTGAGTCAATCAATATTGACGAGAGTCTACCATAACAAACACATACCTTGTATAAGATCTACTGCTTGAGAGGATCCACTCCTGTCACGGTAAACACTCTCCCCTTGGCCTGATGTGTAGCCACCTATTGTCCTTCTGTTCGGGTTCCTCTCCCAGCTCCACCTCTACCTGCTCCGGCTCCACCACCAGCAGCTACTGACTGCTACATAGCTCTTTGTCTACAGTCACGAGCCAGATGATTTGATTTACCATAGATGTAACAAACAGGTCTCTCTCTGCAATCTCTCACATAATGTTGTCCCCCGCATCTGAAACAAACTAGGTCTCGATGCTGACCCGCTCCACCAACTGATACTGGTGTAGAAGACTGAACTGTCTGCACTGGTCTAGCATACGGTCCCTGCCTCCTCTGTGAATCATTACCTCTCCTCTGAACACTAGGTCTGATCATAGCTCTACTCCTTTGCTGCCTCTGATAAAGTTGATCCTATTGCTCCGTAATTATCTAGAGCATCTGCGCATTCTGCTGTGTTTGGTGCATCATAGCTGTAGCTAACTCATGTATAGTCTGGAGAGTCTCATATGACCCTTCTTCCTCGCCGGTATAAAAAAAACCTCTCTGTTGCCACCACCGGCAACTCTATTTGTGGCTCTACCGCCACCTCGTCTACCTCGTCCCCTACCTCTAGCCATAATCTTGTAAAAGGAATCATTATCTCACACTTATACAACATATAATACTAGATAAAACTGATAAATAAATACTATATGTCATACAAATGTTAACTATCGCGTCCGGACTCACGACCCAACTTCTAAACATAGTCGTCATCCGATGTGGATTCAACTAAAATGGCCAGTACACCCTAACCTCATAGTCTGAACAGAATCAAACTGCTCAGATACCACCAAATGAGACACCCCGATGTCCCATTAAAGAAAAACCTAATTTATTTAAAACTTAATCTTAATATTAGCGTTGGACATATATATATATAGAAAATCATAAATATTAAAAACTTAAAAGTAAGAATAAAATTAAACATCACATCACACACATACAAATATAAATACAAACATACTGTGTTGATAAACTAAAGAGGGTACTCCATCAGCAGGGTCCCAAAAGATACATACTGATACAAAATGATATAAGCAACGGAAACTAAAACGTCACAAAAGACGCACTAGTCATAGACTCTAAACTCAATGGCTAGAGGTCACTGCTCGTCCTCCAGCATCTGGCTCATAAGGAGTCCCATCAAGCTCCTCTATAGCTGGCTCATCCGCAGGGTCTTCTCAAAACGAGCACATCAAAGAAACATACATATAAAAGAAGTAGGGGGATAAGAAACTATCTATCATCATATATGGAAAATGCTACGTAACATGTAAACATTAAAGGCACATAGACATGCATCACAGATATATACACAAGAATTATATACAATCATCCTCGAGATATATTATCATCCTCTACCCTTCGCACTCATGCAACTTATGCTGACGTGGCCACCACCAATCCTGTCACACATCCCTTGCCCGCCGAGAGATGCTAGTCAGTCTTCCAAGCGACGCGTCCCCAAACACCGGTGCACACTCTCATCTGCGGTGAGAATGCTCATGCAAAGCAATGACACTATAGTTTCACATCTCGCTAGGGTGGACACCCTGGTTCTCTCTCGAGGGTGCTCATGCATAGCAATGACACTATAGTTGCACAGCCTAAATCTAAGTTGGGACGGTCCCGCGAGGACTCTTGACCTCGTGTGTTCCAAACACACTGCTGTGATCAACAATATGCATCTATATGGATCTTACCAACGTATATCAAGTCATATCCTAGTGCCTTAACCTCTCATCACTATCTCATAGCATATCTCAATTAATATCACCTCATCAATCTCATCATAATAAAATATTAATTAATTAGGTTAGGCACGTCTAAATCATATATCATACACTCCCCAACATGCATCACTCAAAATATCAAATATCACTGCCTAGAAAACAACTAAGCATGTTATGACAAATATAACATATTATCAGCCAGTACATGTTATCAACCATAATCATATTATAATAATAATAAATTAATAAATTAATAAATTAATAAATTAAACATAATTAATCACAATTAACATATCACTCCAAACAGCACACATCAAGCAGCTCAAAACAGTAAAATCAAACAACCTCAGATATCATAAAAATTATCCTAACTGCGATAAATCTACAATCTCAATATCATCATTGGTACCACTAAGTGATCCCCAATGTGATATTGATATTGTCAATTACGCGCTCACTAGTAGGGTTTAGGTCGCCCTACACCAATATTGAATAAAATGTTACTTAGCCATTTGCGACGTTAGATGGTTTCTTTCCCCCACCTGAGATGTCATAGGCTATCTTTAGAGTAACGAAACGAACCCACTCCAATCTTCTCAAATCTGTCACATGAGGTTCTCCTACCTCCGGGGCTCCAAAAATTCACCTGAATACATATTAAAGAAGTACACATTACGTGTAGCTCAAATCTAAAGACGGAATTGAAAACCGATAAACAGATTGAAAGATATCCTCAACACCGTCGCCGACAACATTTCGGCATAAAAAGGACATAGGCTTACCTTAGCCTAATCAAGAAAATAAAGATAGGATGATGAAGCAGACGTCGCGAGAATCACAATGGTATAATCGGTTTCTCGATAGGACGAACGGATTGGTCAGAAACTCCCTCAGAATTTTCTCTCTCTCTCTCACCTCCTCCTCTCTCTCTCACTGTCCCTCTCTCTAATACTCTTATTCTTTCTTTTGTTTCACATTTCGTATGAAAGAAAATTAAGAATGACGCCAACTTCATGATGAAGAAAGAAAAAGAAATAAAATAAATAAATAAAATAATAATAAAATTTTAAGGTTGATAAACATGACACGTGGCTTTTTAATGTACAATGAAAGAAATTATAATGATCATGTTCCCTTATCTAGAAGTGTCGTGAAGCTATATATATATATATATAGGATAAAACAAAATCATTCAATTAATTTAACTAAGTTAAAAGTTGTAACTAGAGTATAATTAATAAAGATTAATAAGTAATGATCAATAAAACTTGAGTAAATTAATCATAATTAATTAGCTATAACTAAGATCTATATCTATGGCTAATTATCTTTTAATTTTGTTAATGATAAACCACTTTAATTAAGGAATTAAATTGAGGTTCTTCCAATAGGGGTTTTTGACGTGCTTGCTTGGGGTGCTTGCCTATTGAAAATTTTGAGGTGCTTGAATTTTGTTCTAAACTTGCATATACGTTCAGATTCTTAAATAGTTTTGATTTATCTAACCCTCGTTCTCATCTAATTAAGATATATTTTTTTTTTTTAATTCACGAAAGATAGGATGTTAAAACTGCATTCCCCCTTTTCCCTATTTCAATGTGTTTTTCTTGAGTGTAAAATAGGTTGATCAATACATACATTTATGTGATTTTGTGTGAATTTAATTTTGCAAACATGATTTTGCTGAAATGTGTGTTTGTGGTGTTGTGATTTATGTGGTGTTTGTGGACTTACATATAGTGCAGTGGGCTTGATTCAGTTTTTTGAAACAGTTGTGATACTGCAGATTACTTGGTGGACAACCATCATCAACTTGATTGATTTTGAGAGAGCTACAAGAGGTATGGGGTAGATGTGTGTGGTTTAATTTAGTGTTAATGCTTGCTTGAGAAACCCTAAGTGGAGGGTTGTTATTGTGTTGATTACTTGCTTGTGGTATTAATTAATATAGTGCTGATTGCTTGCTTGTGGTATTAATTATATTGATGTTTGATTTTAATTGTTATTGTGTATTAATGGTTGATGATATGTTTGATTGCTTGAGTATATGTTGTTTGAGGAAAAACTATGTTTTAGCTCTCTTGACCATAGATGAGGAGTTATGTTTAAAAGTGTTAAAGTGTGTACCATGATCTTGTCTATTGATATATTGATGCAATTATGTGATTACGACTTGATTAGTATAGTGAAAAACCTTTACTTGTTAGTGTTGTATTGCTTGTCAATTTCATTCACCTTATGCACTTTAGTTTCAAGTTCTAATGATTAAATATTTTATTTCATACTTGTTAGTGTTGTATTGCTTGTCAATTTCATTCACCTTATGCACTTGAGTTTCAAGTGCTAATGGTTAAATATTTTATTTCAAATAAAAAATCATAGAATTCCGTTTGAGATGCAATATCAATGAGCACGTATACCTTTTCAAGGTACCACTCATTATATTGAATCTTGAATTGTCCAAGTTGGACAGTTTGGGAAAAAAATTTCTTGATAAAGTTAACGGTTATTCTTTGGATTCTTGTGTCATACACTAGATTGAATTTTGGCATGTTACATTTCTTGTTGTTCTCTGGGTGCATATTTGTTCGTGGTGGAATAATTGCGTTCAATTCGTGTATACCGAAGACCAATGGGAAATGCTACCGAAATTTCGTCTGGTATAAGGCATGAAAATTAAGGAATAACTGTTAACAGAGTGTTGAAAAGGTTTGTTCTCGAATGGGTTAGGGTCATACCTTGTAATACGAATTGGAGAACGATGGAGCTATGGACTGAGAATTTTTGTGGTAATTAGCAGTGATGGAAGCACCTGAGAATCGAAAGTGGATGGATAGAAGGAAGGATTGTGGACGACTGACGTGCGAGTTCATAGAGGGAGTGAACGAGTTTGTTATTTATGTGAGCCAACAAGAGGAATATCTAAGTCAAAAGGATCCAAAATTTAGGTGTCCTTGTAAGAAGTGCAAGTGTCTAAAATTCCAATACGGGGATGATGTGATGACACATCACTACAAGAGGGGGTTTATGGCGAATTATTATTATTGGCTCAACCATGGTGGAAAATTGCCATTGGTCCCCTCGGTTGTGATGGAAGATGCATATTATGGTCCTGGTGAGGGGAGGGAACAATTCACACCTTTTGAGAAGATGATTTTCGATCATGCAGGCCTTGCTATTAGTATAGGAATTCAACAAGACGATGATCATGTTGATGACCATTACATAGAGGAGGATCTGAATCCGAATGCACAGAGATTTTATGACATATTGGTAGCTGCACAAGCTCCGTTGTGGGATGGATGTCAGCCTTTTCGGAATTGTCGACTTCCTTGGTTGCTCTTAGCATCAAGTCCGACTACAATGAGACGGAGGGTGAGTTCGATCGCTGGGTTGGCTTTATGGGTGATGCAATGCCGACCGATAACCGTATGCCTCAGAATCTATATCAAGCGAAGAAATCTGTGTCAAATTTGGGCTTGGGGGTTGAGAGAATTGAATGTTTCCAGAATGGATGCATGTTGTATCGTAGCGAATACGCGGACCCGACGGCTTGTAGATTTTGTCATGCTGATCAGTATAAGATCAGAATTGATAGAAGGGGCGTTGAAATAAAGACCCCTTTGAAGAGAATGTGGTATTTCCCGATTACCCCTAGACTCCAAAGGATATACCCTTCAATGGCCACTGCTCCTCACATGCGATGGCACGACAGCAATCAGAGGGATCCAAGTATCTTGTGCCATCCATCAAATGGAGAGGCATGGAAGCATTTTGACAGGGTGTACCCGGAGTTCTCTCAAGAGTCTCAGAATGTAAGATTGGGCTTATGTACTGATGGATTTAATCTTTTTGGTCAATACGGTAACGCTTACTCTTGTTGGCCGGTTATTCTAACCCCATATAAACTGCCGCCAGTTATGTGCATAAAGAAGGAGTTTATGTTTCTGATGGTCATAATTCCTGGACCATCGAATCCGAAAAGCAAGATTGATATGTACTTACAGTCTCTCATTGAAGAGTTGAACCATTTGTGGAATTCTGGTGTAATGACATATGATGTATCATTGAGGTAAAATTTCATGCTTAAGGCAGCTTTGATGTGGACAATCAATGATTTTCCGATATATGGGATGTTGTCGGGATGGATGACTGCTGGGCGGCTTGGCTGCTGTTGTTGCATGGGGAGGTCAAAAGGCTTCATGCTCAACCATAGTCGGAAGACTTCTTATTTTGATTGTCACCGCCAGTTCTTTCTACAAGATCATCCTTATAGGAGGAATAGAAATGCATTCAAGAAGGGCCGTGTTGAGACCGTCGTACCTCCCCAACTGTTTATAGGAGAACAGGTTTGGCAGATGATTAGTATGCTCCCATTGATTCATGAGTCTGGAGGGCCAGATACCTGGATATGGTATTGAACATAATTGGACCAAAAAAAGTATTTTTTGGAGCTTGCTGTATTGATAGACGCATTTGATACGCCATAACATTGATGTCATGCACACTGAGCGGATGCATTTATGAATGTGTTTGACACGGTGATGGATGTCAACGGCAAGATGAAGATATGTATAAGGCACGATTAGATATAGCAGAAATTTGTAGACGACGAGATCTAGAAATGGTGGACATCGGGGGTGGCAAGTTACAAAAATCGAAGGCAAAGTATGCACTGAGCAAACCCCAGCGGGTAGTTGTCTGTGAATGGGTTAAACAACTTAAGTTACCAGATGGTTATGCTTCTAACCTATCCAGATGTGTTAATGCTAGGGAGGGAAAACTGCATGGAATGAAAAGTCATGATTGTCATGTATTCCTGCAATGATTGCTTCCCATTGCATTTGCCTCTTTACCGGTGGAGATTTGGAAGCCGATTGTTGAGTTGAGTCAGTTCTTCAGAGTATTAACTTCCACAACATTGAAAGTTGAGTAACTGAAGGATATGGAGCGGGACATTCCGGTCTTGCTATGTAAGCTAGAGCAAATATTCCCTCCGAGCTTTTTTGATTTGATGGAACATCTTCCCATCCACTTACCGTACAAAGCACGAGTGGGTGGTCCGGTTCAATATCATTGGATGTACCTATTTGAGAGGTATTAAACTTATTTTGTACCTGCAATCAATTATGATATCAAAATTGGTATGTACATGTTAATAATCATTAACTTAGGGTTGTGATATGTAGGTTTTTGCATTCGTTAAAATTAAAAGTAAAGAAGAAGGCTAGGATTGAAGGTTCTATTTGGGAAGCTTATCTAGTGGAGGAGGCTTCTACTTTTGCCTCATTTTACTATCCAGACAACATAGAGACAAGGAGAACTAGATTGCCGTGTAATGTTGCTGTTGGTGAAGGATCTTCTTCTAGTCCTCAAATATCAATTTTTAATCATCTGGGAAGGGAATGTGGTGCAGAAAAGAAATCATGGTTGAATGCCCGTGAAATGATAGCTATTGAGTTGTACATACTTCAGAATTGTGAGGAGGTGGAGCCATTACTAGAGTAAGTTGCTATTAACTCATTATTAACGTCTTAAATTGTGTTAGTATTTCTTATCTAATAGATTTTGTATTGTCTAATGATAGAATATATGCTAATGAGCTGAAAGAGCTTGATCCCGACATCTCAGAGTCCCAAATTCCTGAAGAGGTTACCAAACATTTTCCTAAGTAGTTCAAAAATTATGTAAGCCATCTAACTTATATTGCTATTAACTACTACCTTATATATGATTGTTTTCACAACTACTACTCTTGAGAATCATTAATCCTAGGTTAAGGAAAGCCAAATTCAAAATGCAATATTGTACGCTTTAGCATGGGGACCAAACAGGAGGATTCGAACATTTGAGACTTACATTATAAATGGATATAAGTTTCACACAAGTCGATGGGGGCAGGGCATGAAAACTTCAAATTGCGACATTTGTGTTAGAGGGACCAACGATCAATTAGAGGATGATTTTTTTGGAATCTTAAGTGATATTTATGAATTAACATATTCAGGTCATCCCAATAAAAAGGTAGTCTTATTCAAGTGTGAATGGTTTGATAACACTCCCAATAGGGGCATAAAAGTTGACAATAAGCATGGGACTGTAGAAGTTAGGAAGTCGTGAAGATATCAGGTGTACGACCCGTTTATATTTGCACAACAAGTGGAACAGGTATATTTTACCCCGTTTCTAGAGGGACATCAAGACTGGTTGGGTGTTATTCGAGTGAAGGCACACAGTGCGATCACCGATAATGTGATAAGTCAACTTGAGACAGAAGCTCCATACTAAGATGTTCATCAGATTGATGGGATTCAAATAATGTTGCAAATTGACCCGGACGAGTACCAGGGCATTCTTGTTGATCCCGGGCCTAGCGACGAGGTAATTGACACGGAGTTAGAGACTCGGTATGACTTGGCTGCAGATGGCGAGGAAACATATCTCTCAACCGATGAGGACGAGAGTGAGGGTGAATTCAGTGATAGAGATTCCAGCTAGGTAATCTGTAAATTGGCTATGATGCATATTTGTTATGATATCTATTGTTATGATACTTAGTCTATTTTGGTTATGATATATTGTTATGTTATGTAACTTGTGTTTTAATTATAGACAGATGGCTGATGATGCTAGACGTGGGGGACATTATTCCCGTGGGCGTGGGTCCCGTGGCCGTGGACGTCGGAGAGCAGCCCCACCTCCACCTCCACCCCTTCTCATCGCCTCGATGGCACCTCTGGCTGTTCAGGAGCCACTTCTGTGCATTCCACCCCTCTCCCTACAGCATCCTCAGTACAGCAGCCTGTGGGGGGGCAGGCCTCGGGTTCTGGGGTGACTACACCCACGAACATGCGCATATGGATTCGCCCATATGCAAAACTGGAGTGAGTTAAACATTTATTTTTATTTGTTGCTTTTTATTATTTGAATATTTATATTGTGATTAATATATACATATTATTTGCCCACAGTTTCTAGCCGGTAGATGGGCCCCACACGAGGATCGCCGAGATTGTTAAAGGGAACTACACCGGATCTTGGCCCACATGGAATAAGATCCCCATGACGGTCCGGGATCACTGGTTCGAGCACCTCTTTGGTGTAAGTATTACTTTTTAAATGGTACATTAATTACTTGGTGGTTAATTTAATTTTTATTGTTTTTACCATTACACTGTGGTCTGATGTCTTGTATGTCATGCAGTCCACTTACAGGTGGCTACCAGAGCATGAGGGAGCTATTCGGACCACTTTTGAGCATCGCGGATCCCTGGTTGTGAAGAATTTCACGGGAAAGATCCGCGATGGTTCATCTCTGGGGGACTTCTTGACTCCCAAGGTTCTGGACGACCTGCATCGGTATTGGGCCACCGATGAGGAATTCCTGAGGAGGAGTGCGATCGGGAAGCAAAACCGAGCCGCAGATACTGGTGCTCCTCTATACACCGGTGGGTTTGTGCCCATCACAAAGCATCATGATAACCTGGTAATTATAAAAATATATTTCAATTAAGAAAACTTAATGATTAAATATCTTAACAATTATTTATGAATATATATGCAGAAGACTGAGCTAGCGAGGGATCCCACTGCATTTGAGGTGCTGAATAAGACGAAGAAGACCAAGACTGGGGAGTGGGTTGGGAACGCGAGCAAGATTGCTGTAAGTTGAATTCTATCATTACATTAATTAATTATACTTAATTATATATTCCTCCGACTACTGACTTATTTTGCATTATAATGTAGGGCAAGTTCACCGGCCTCCGAGATGACTCCATTCGTCAGGGGCAGGAGCCTTCTGCTGCCTCTGACAATGCCCTTTTCTTGGAGCAGGTTGGTGGCAGGAACAAGAAGGGCCATGTATATGGTTTAGGAGCCCTGAGAGATGAGTATGTGGCCTCTGCCACACCATCTTCTCAGTCATGCCATGGCCCTACACCGGACGTCAGTCGTCGCCGACCTCAATGCTAGGCTCGTCAATCAGCTTGCGGAGAGGGTGGCTGCACTGGAGAGGGAGAATCATTTGTTGTACCAGCACTTGGGCTTCAGACCCGGTGGATCTAGTAGCGCCCCTGAGGACGTTGCTGCTTCGGGTACCCATGCTCATGCACCTACTGTTCTCGATGACCCATCCATTCTCCCGACCTCTGGCCAGCAACATGATGCAGATGATCATTGGCCCCCCACCCCCACTCAGTTGACTTGTACTTTTTACTTACATTGACACAGTTTGTAATTATTAAATTTTGACGGCATTTACTATTAATTTTTATTTATTTGCTTTTCTGTATTTTTATTTATTTTTAATTACAGGGTTTTTTTTTAAACAGCAAATTAACCCCAAGAAAAAAACTTATACTTAGCGACCGAAATTAATTCGGTCGCTATATAATGGGACTAAATATAATTTAGCTTTAGCGATCGAATTATTCGGTCGCTATTCGGTCGCAAAAGGTATCGGAAAAACGAATTTCGTACCAAAATATAGCGATCGTTATTATAAATTAAGCGACCATCGTTTTTTCAGTGGCTAGTTAGTGACCGCCTAATAATTCGGTCGCTAAATGCTTAACGACCACTGTTTTAGTAACCGCCATCTCTCGGTTGCTAATTCGGTCGCTAACTATTTTAGTGACCGAATTATACTATTTAGCGACCGCAAATTTTGGTCACTAAACAACTAACTTCTTGTAATTCTAATGATATGTCCTGGAACTTTCAGTATGTACACACTCTTTTTCCTCATCCTATTGCCTCTTCTATTTTGAACACTCATATCTCTCACTTAATACACGAGGACTCGATTATTTGGGGTGGAAGTAACAATGGTTTGTACACTATCAGGTCCGCCTACAAGGTGATCCTCAATGATATAGTGGACTACACTCATCTTCATAGGGAGGGTGAATGGATGGCAATTTGGAAGTTGAAGATTCCAGCTAGAGTCAAAGTTTTTGTGCAGCGAGCATGCACTGATACTTTGCCTTCCAGAGTCCAGCTTTGTCGCAAGGGAGTATGTTGCTCATCTCTTTGTGTGCTTTGTGATCATGAGCTAGAAAACTTGTGGCATCTATTTTTTACTTGTCACTTGAGCATTGCTTGTTGGGAGAGGTTGGAATTATGGAATATCATTAACCCTCTGCTTCTTGATAGCTCATCGTTACAGGACCTTTGCTTTAAGTTGCTAGTCTCCCTCGATCCGGCAAAGAAGGTGTCTTTTGTCATGACTCTTTGGAGCCTCTCGGGGTGCTAGAAACGTTAAGTTATGGGACAATAAGCTTTCAACTTCGGTTCAAGTTATTCATCGCGGGAGGGAGTGGTTTTTATGATGATTGGCTGAGTGCGAGAACTCTTGATCCTTCTTCCCAACACTCTCAAATTGCGCTGCATGGCACTGTTTGGCAAATGCCTCCCACTGGGTACGTAAAGTGCAACGCTGATGCCAGTTTTTTCATGGAGAGTGGGAGGACTAGTTTTGGCATGTGTATTAGAGACTCTCCAGGTGGTTTTATTCTTGCTAGGACGGAATGGGTTCCCTCTTGTCTTGCGGTTCTTGAGGGAGAAGCCTTGGGTCTTCTCAAAGCTATCCATTGGGTTCAAGAATTAAATTTTCAGCAGGTTATTTTTTAGCAAGATTGTCAAGTGGTTGTTGAGCATGTCAAGGCTCCTAGACAGGATATTTCAGAGTATGGTGATACCATCAGAGCCTGTCATGATTTACTTTTTTCTTTTCCAAACTATGGTGTTAGTTTTGTCAGGAGGCAAGCAAATAGTGTAGCCCATAGCTGAGCAAAGGCGACTCTATTTTAGCTAGCTCTCAAACATTTTATCAAGTACCACTTTGTATTGCTCATTTGATTCTTAATGAAATGCATTGAGTTGGTTGTTTCAAAAAAAAAGTAATGACTTCTTGATGTATAGTATATACTAAATCCTTTTTATTTCAATTAAGGGTATCCTCCGCCGATAGTTTGAAGACTTCCTTTCGAGACACAGAGATCACCAAAACCAATTTAATTAATTCAACGATTTGACGTATACATTACACTAATTTGGGATATAACCTTTCTATTAAACACAAATTTGAAAGTAAATAATCCCTCCTCATTAAATATACACACATAAACATGCATATACTGGTTACTGGAGATTGAAAACAAGAACCAAAAACTGCACTGACGTTGAAATGACTTTCCCTTGAAAACGATATTTACAGTTAATTAGCTAGCGTTGCTCCATATAAGATGATACTTATAATGAGGATGACGTTAATGATAGCTATATTGATTATATACAACACATACTTTATTGTGATTTTGTTAAGAGTTGTGTTACCATGACACAACTTTTGACACACATACGGTTTACACCGTATGTGACGTGCAGGAGGCATCACGGCACTGTGCAGTGCCGCACTGTAGCGGCACTGTGCGGCACTGTAGCAGGTCTTTTTTTTTTTTTTTAATAAAAATTTTAGTTTTTATTATAAAAAATAAAATTTTATTTATAAAAAAACCCATTCACCATATAATGAACTGAAGTCACCAGATATTTGTACATGATTCACCACTTAACGAAAAAATTTATTTCTAAAAAAAACCATTCACCAGATATTTGTACATGATTCACCAGATATTTGCACGTACTTAACTAAAAAATTTATTTCTAAAAAAAAACGAAAAATTTTATTTCTAAAAAAAATCCATTCACCAGATAATGAACTGAATTCACCAGATATTTGAACATGATTCACCACTTAACGAAAAATTTTATTTCTAAAAAAAAACCCATTCACCAGATAATGAATTGAATTCACCAGATATTTGTACATGATTCACCAGATATTTGCACATACTTAACAAAAAAATTTATTTCAAAAAAATCCATTCACCAGATAATGAACTGAATTCACCAGATATTTGTACATGATTCACCACTTAAGGAAAAATTTCATTTCTCAAAAAAACCCATTCACCAGATAATGAATTGAATTCACCAGATATTTGTATATGATTCACCAGATATTTGCACATACTTAACCAAAAAATTTATTTCTCAAAAAAATTCATTCACCATATAATGAACTGAATTCACCAGAAATTTGTACATGATTCACCACTTAACGAAAAATTTTATTTCTCAACAAAATCCATTCACCAGATAATGAATTGAATTCACCAGATATTTGTACATGATTCACCAGATAATTACACATACTTAACCAAAAAATTTATTTATAAAAAAATAACAATAAAAAAAAAACCAAAACTTAAAATAAAAAAATAAAAAAAAAATAAAAAATAAAAAAAAGCGCTACAGTGCCGCACAGTGCAGCTACAGTGCCGCACTGTACGGCACTATACGGTGTAGGTGTAGAATTTTGTGTCACCGAATCATTTCTCTTTTGTTAATGCAAGCAGGCAAATAAATACCAGATTTTGTCTCGAAGCTGGATTACTGACGTGGAATTCTCAGTCAGTCAACCCTCCTCCGACATATGCTGAAAAATAAAGATTCATTTACTATTCTAATGAAAAAAAATGCAAAATTATATTTTTGGTCTCATAGGTTATTTGTTTTGTTCAAATTGGTCCTTTAAGTTTTTTTTATAATAAACTAGACCCGTAAGTTAGGTTCAGGTTTCAAATTGGTCCCTTAAGTTTTTTTGTGACAAACTAGACCCTTAAGTTATGTTCGGGTGATAAATTGGTCCCTTAATTTGTCAAAAGGACCAACAAATTAGACCTTTAATTTATTATTTTTAATAACTTAAGGGACCAATTTGTCACTCGAACAATAACTTAAAAGTCTAATTTGTCAAAAAAAAACTTAAGGGACCAATTTGAAACCTGAACATAACTTAAGGGTCTAGTTTGTCAAAAAAAAGACTTAATGGACCAATTTGAATAAAACAAATAACTTAAGGGATCAAAAGTGTAATTTTGCCAAAAAAGAATGGCATATGGTATAGAATAAAATTTTAAAAAAACAAAACATATATGGCTAGAAGTGCAAGCTGGCATGATTATCTTCAACAGTAGGCTGGCTTTGTCTTGATTCTAAATTATTTCGATCTACTTAACTGTTTGTCTGTTTCTATCCGAGAACACAGAAATGGATCCTCTAACTTTGGGGTTGGTAACTTTGGTGACTTTCTCCCTATCTCTCTTATCTTTTATTTTCTCTATCATCTCTTTTCTATATTTTTTTCCTATCTCTCTCATCTTATTTTTAACCTAAAGTCATCAAAGTAACCAAACCCCAGAGTTTGAGAATCCCTCCCCGTCAAGTAACTTAGCTGAAGCAGGCACAACCCTACAAAAAGTTTGAGGATATTTATTATTTTATTATATTTTGCAGTAAAGTTTAGTAAATTTTATAATATGAAAAATAAACTCTTCTATCATTTCAGACAACGTGTTTTGAAAGAAAACTGTCATTTATCTTATTCTGTTGTGGTCAACGTTTTAAATTCAGGTTGCAATTGCATTGTCTGTATATCACAACCGTGGATAACGGTAGAAAAATACGGTTATAATTTTAATCATATTTTAATTTCGGAAACCTCAAAAATTAATATATTGCTACCTCAATTATGATCGCGGACTTTTATTTAAAACATTGGTTGTGTTATTATTAAAAACAAGATACATATTTTTTTTTTCTCTTTTTGTCTCTCTTAATTCTAATTGGGGTGGGTTGACTTGATCTGCAGTCTTCACCATTTTCCTGTGTTAAAAGAGCGACCGATGGGGGTATAATTTATTTTGTTGTCAACTTATTGGAGGTGAAAAGGATGCAGGAATGCGACTGCAGACCAATGGTTATTGGTTAATCTCTAAGCACCTAATTCGGAAGGTGATGTTTTGTAATCAACTCTAGAGTTGACTTCAATGGGTGAAATCTTGAGATATAGAACATGGAAATAAGAAACATGTTAACATGTGCCGTGGGAACAGAAGACTGAAATCTATATTTTCCATTCTTCATGTCTTGTTAGTAGAGAAAATCATCGCTTTTATATATGGAATTAAATTAAAGGATGTCGATATCAACAAACATTTCTAATATTTTGAGCAGTTTTTTTTCAAACCAATAGTCTGATACTAAATTTAAGGTGGGATTTGTTTATTTGTCCATCTACACATCACTTAATTTTATGTTTTAATTCAACTATGTTAAACTTTTTAGACTAAATTACACTTTTGGTCTCTTATCTTTATTTTAGGTTTCAATTTGGTCATCTTAAGTTGCTGCGATATTACTTAGAAAACAAAGCATACTGCAGAAACAAATTAAACAAGAATGGCAGAAAGCAAGAGATGCTTGCAACACAGGCTATCTCAACAATGGGGAAAATTGAGAGCTTCTGAGCCTCAATTGACAAACATAGAGTGAATGTCTTTTGTATAAAAGTTGCTGAACTTCTAAATGGAAACTGATGTGTAACTAATTAACTAACTAAACACTGCAACTAACTATAACGGAATATAACTAAATAATATTATGCAGCAATAACAGCACTAGTAACAAGTAACAAAAGTAACTTGTGGCTGTTGACCTGCTATAATATTACCTCCCATAAGCTGGTGCGTAGATATTGATCAAGCCCAGCTTGGCACGATTGACACCGAAGCTTCTCACACTCTTGAGATATCTGCTTATGCTCATTGATGAGCTTTACATACTCTCTCTTGAGGAGGGATTTGAAGGCCTTAGATAAGCAGTTGGATTCCTCCAGCACTCCTCATAAGCATCAAGTAATTCTTCATAGTCAAGATGTACCTCATCATCTGAATCTGAGTCAGTGTTGGCCATCAAACAGAGATTAGCTTGTTC
This sequence comes from Echinosophora koreensis, assembly GCA_035048595.1. NCBI lineage: Eukaryota > Viridiplantae > Streptophyta > Magnoliopsida > Fabales > Fabaceae > Echinosophora > Echinosophora koreensis. The sequence goes on from JAPCYP010000214.1 coordinate 100,416, forward strand.
CTCTATTTCTTCATCAGATGATGTTGACTCCAAGTCTTTCCAAGTAGTCATCATTACTTTCTTCTTCTTTTTGAAGAACTTCCTAAAAGGGGCTTTCTTGAGTTGAGGACATTCAGCTTTGATGTGACCAGGCTTCTTACACTCATAGCAAACAATTGAACTCTTCTCTGATGAAGTCAATTCTTTGAAGTTCTTGTCCTTGTTAAACTTTCTGAATGGCTTATCCTTTCTGAACTTCTTTTTCTGTAAGAGAAGCTTTATCTTCCTGGTTAGGAGAGACAATTCTTCGTCACTTTCAGAATCCTCGAGTTCAGACAGGTCAGCATCACTGGATGACTCGTCTGCTTTCAGAGCCTTGGAGGCTTTTGCTGAATTTTGATCAGCCTTCAGAGCAATTGACTTGCCCTTCTTTGTTGTAACTTCATCTCCAAGTTCTTGCTTATGAACAGTGAGTGTTCCAAGAAGTTCATCCATAGTCAAGGTAGTGAGATCATTGGCTTGAGAGATAGCAGTGACCAAAGGTCTCCGTTGCTTAGGTAGACTTCTCAGAATCTTTCTAACCTTCTCAGCATTAGTGTAAATTGATAATAGTTTGGAATCTTCCTATCATCTGAGCAACAGATTCTCCTTCCTCCATGACAAACAGTTCATACTTTCTGACAAGTATGGCAATTTTCGATTCTTTAACTTTGGATGTTCCTTCATGTGTGACAGCTAAAGTATCCCATATTTCTTTAGCGGAATCACATGCACAAACTTTCTCAAATTCTTCAGGACTGAGAGCACAAATGATGTTATATCTAGCTTTGTGGTTCAGCTCCCATTTTGTCTTTTCTGCAGGGGTCCACTGAGCTTTTGGCTTGTCAGTGTTGTCCTTATTTTTAGGAATAAATGGACCATCAGCAATGACATCCCAGAGATCAGAGTTTATAGATAGAATGAACCATTGAAATCTATCTTTCCAATAGTTGTAGTTTTCTCCATTGAAGAGTGGAGGTCTGCTTAGGGAAGCTCCTTCAGTCTGGTGACTTCCACTTGAACTAGCTCCAGCAGTCATGTCTATTCTTCAGGACCTTTACCTCTACACTGTTAGATGCTCAACCCAGAGATTGAGCTCTGATACCAACTAAAATAGACAACTATAAACACGAGAAGGGGGGGTTAGATTGTGTTTATCAGAATTTAAGACAAAGTTGAAAACTTTTGGCACACAGAAGCTAAGTTCAGACGACTGAGAACAACTCAGTACAGACAGGTGACCTGTCTGATGAGATTTCAATAGAAAAGCAAGCAAGAACACAACTTGAAAACTGATTTAAAGATCACACTTTAACCCTTTAGTTAGAAAGCAGATATAATAATCAAAGCATCTAAAGAGTTTAAGGGAAGAGAGATTAACACAGCTATTTATCCTGGTTCACTCTTCAACACAAAGAGCTACGTCCAGTCCTTGGCAGCACCAAGTTTTATCCACTATAACTGATCAAGTTACAGACTCCAAGTATTGTTTGCACACCTAGCCTCTTCAGGCTCTAAGACAAGTATTCTTTGCACATCTAACCTCTTCAGGCTCACTCAAGTTTGGTTGAGATGTTTGTTTGTAATAAATACAATCAGACAGACAGTTCTTTTACTAACACTCAGAGAGTGGTTTAAATGTAAGCTTAGGAAAGACTGCGTGATAACTTCAAATGATTGAAGAATACAGATTGAAAGAATGAAGAAATAAATGCACAGAGTAATGGCTCTTTTTAATGTTGTGAGCTCTGTATATCTTTATCCTCAATGACTTCTGTATTTATAACCTTCAAGCATTTAAGATCCGTTAGAGACATTTCCTTCAGTTGTGGGCTTCGAGCAAAACTTCATTAAATGCAATAGAGTCGTTCTGGGCAGCTATTAATGCAATAGAAACGTTGGTTGTACTCTAACATGAAGGGTCATGGCTTTATGCATCGTGCAGTAGCCATATCTGAGTTGTGTAGAGTGCATTTTGTACTTTACTGAGTACATTTCCCTTTTCGTGTAATAACCAGGAGTACTAGGGAATAAAGCATGTTGGAAACATTCTTTAACTGGACTTCACTTTTGATTTCGTAGGTTGCTTGTGAGAATGACTTCTGACTTTTCTTGATAAGCGTGAGACTAAGTGAGAGAGAGAGCTGCAGAGTCTTCTGTATGAGGGGACAACTTCCAAAAGCTTGTTTGGTCTTTAGTTCTTCATCGAGGAACCTCAGACAAGTGTAGGAACTTATCAGAAGATAGGTTGAGACTTCTCTTGAAGAAAGTCAATAATCCTAATCAGTAGACAAGTTGACTTTTTGCTTATCCAAACAGGTTGTCATTTATGTGGGCAGACATGTGAGTCTTACTATTTTGATCTGCATTCTAAGTAGACAGGTTAGCAACCAATATGCAGGTTAATTAAATCATTATCCAATGTTTAGTTTTCATCAAAACTTAGGGAAATGCACATCAGACATTTTAGAGACTTAACAATGTTTTCACAGGCACAACAAGCAAGCAACTAAAGAAATAGAAATTAGATAGGTGACTCTTCTAATTCTGAAGCAGCACACACACAAGAAATAAAAACTTAAAGAGATTTTATATTCACAATTTTAATCCCCAGGTTCAAAGCTAAAACAAATAAAACTCTTATATAAAATAAAGAGATTAAGGGAAGTAATATCACTTAAGAGATTTTATACGGTTTCACCCCAAATTAAACAGGGCTACGTCCAGTCCTTCGTAGCACCAAGTATTTCCACTATAAATGATCATATTACAGTGCAAGTATTCTTTTAACACCTAGCCTCTCCAGGCTCACTCTTTAACAAGTATTCTTTTCTCACCTAGCCTGTAACATCCGTATTTTAAGGCATTATTTATATGTTGGATAACTATGTTTAATACTTTGATTTAAGGTCTAATATGCATGTTTAGGTGTTGGAAAACTTGCATGGAAAGTATGAGATTAACCGGCGTTGAATTGAATGAGAACGTGTTCTAGAATTTCCGTTATACAGTTTAGAACGCTTAAGAATGCACAATATGGAATTTATTTTTGTGGAAGAGATTGGGTATTTTTGAGGTCTTGGCCTTATTCCTTAGGTGTATATGAGTCAATGTTTCAAATTTCAGGTCAAACGGACTTCAAACGAGCTCAGAACGCGATAAAACGTATGAACCAGTAGTGCTGGACAGCAACCATTGCTGAGCGCAGCATATGGAGCGTTGAGCACTGGCTGTTGGACACGTGTCATGCCACGATAGGTAGATGGAGGCGGTACGCCTCACCAGCGCTGGGCGCTGGGCGCCAGAAAAAAAAAAAAGGAGGTTAAATGAAAGAATTTCGTGGAAGCAACCAAAAAGTGTAGAAAAATCAGCTTTAGAGAGAGAGGGAGAGGAGAGAAAGAAAGAGAGATTTCTAGAGGAGATTTTGATCAATCCGTTCGTCCTATTGAAAAACCGATTATACCGTTGTGATCCTCGCGACTTCTACTTCATCATCCTACCTTTCTTTTCTTGGTTAGGCTAAGGTAAGTCTATGTTTTTATGCCGAAATTCTGTCCGTGATAGTATTGAAGTTATCTCTCAATCCATTTATCGGTTTTCAATTCCGTCTTCAGATTTGAGCTACACGTAACGTATACTTCGTGAATATGTATTCAGGTGAATTTTTGGAGCCCCGGAGGTAGGAGAACCTCATGTGGCAGATTTGAGGATATTGGAGTGGGTCTGTTTCATTACTCTAAAGCTAGCCTACGACTTCTCAGGTGGGGGGAAGAAGCCATCTAACGTCGGAAATGGCTAAGTAACATTTTATTTAATATCGGCGTAGGGCGACCTAAACCCTACTAGTGAGCGAGTAATTGACAATATCAATATCACATTGGGGATCACTTAGTGGTACCAATGATGATATTGAGATTGTAGATGTATCGCATTTAGGTTAATTTTTATGATATCTGAGGTTGTCTGATTTTACTGTTTTGAGCTGCTTGCTGTGTACTGTTTGGATTGATATGTTAATTAATTATGTTTATTTTATTATTTTATTATTATTATAATATGATTATGGTTGATAACATGTACTGGCTGATAATATGTTATATTTGTCATAACATGCTTAGTTGTTTTCTAGGCAGTGATATTTGATATTTTGAGTGATGCATGTTGGGGAGTGTATAATATATGATTTAGACGTGCCTAACCTAATTAATTAATATTTTATTATGATGAGATTGATGAGGTGATGTTATTTCAGATATGCTATGAGATAGTGATGAGAGGTTAAGGCACTAGGGTATGATTCGATATACGTCGGCAAGACCCATATAGATGCATATTGTTGATCACAGCCGTGTGTTTGGAACACACGAGGTCAAAAGTCCTCGCGGGACCGTCCTAACTTAAATTTAGGCTGTGTAGATATAGTATCATTGCTATGCATGAGCACCCTCGAGCGAGAACCAGGGTGTGCACCGGAGCGAGATGTGCAGCTATAGTGTCATTGCTTTGCATGAGCATTCTCACCGCGGATGAGAGTGTGCATCGGTGTTTGGGGACGTGTCGCTTGGACGACTGACTAACATCTCTCGGCGGGCAAGGGATGTGTGACAGGATTGGTGGTAGCCACGTCCGCATAAATTGCATGAGTGCAAAGGGTAGAGGATGATAATATATCTCGAGGATGATTGTATATAATTCTTATATATATATGTCTATGATGCATGTCTATGTGCCTTTATTGTTTATATGTTACTTACCATTTTCCATATATGATGATAGATAGTTTCTTATCCCCTACTTCTTTTATATGTATGTTTCTTTTATGTGCTCGTTTTGAGAAGACCCTGCGGATGAGCCTGCTACAGAGGAGCTTGATGGGACTCCTTATGAGCCAGATACTGGAGGACGAGCAGTGACCTCTAGCCGTTGAGTTTAGAGTCTATGGCCAGTGCGTCTTTTGTGACGTTTTATTTTCCGTTGCTTATATCATTTTGTATCAGTATGTATCTTTTGGGACCCTACTGATGGAGTACCCTCTTTAGTTTATCAGCACAGTATGTTTGTATTTATATTTATATGTGTGTGATGTGATGTTTAATTTTGTTCTTACTTTTAAGTTTTTAATATTTATGATTTTCTATATATATATATATATATATATATATGTTCAACGCTAATATTAAGATTAAGTTTTAGATAAATTAGGTTTTTCTTTAATGGAATATCGGGGTGTCTCATAGCCTCTCCAAGCTCAACAACTAAAAAGGGTAAAAGATTTTGTGTATTTAATACAGATTTGCTAGTCTTTCTGGTAACACTCAGAGAGTGAAATAAATATGAGAATTGGAAGACTGCCTATTAATATCAAATGATTGAAGAGATAATCAATGAAAGAATGAAGGAGTAAATGAGCAGAGTCAATGCTTCATTGAATATGCACATAATCTCTATTTTCATCTTCGTGGTTTGCTCTATTTAAAAGCTTCAATCAATTGATATGTTAGAAACAAACTTTAGAAAGTGATTTCCTTTAACTTGAAGTTCTGGGATGCCATTAATGCCAAAGAGTCTTTCTGAGTATCATTAAATGCTTGGGGACGTTGGACTTTGACATTAGTGACCAAGTGTACACTTTCACTCTGAAGCATTGTTTTATCTGGAGTGCAGCAATGATGCTTTTGTACTTGCAGCAGAGAACTTTCCCATTTCAGTGCAACACTCAGTTCACTTTTTGGAAAGTGCTTTTGTTTTGTACTTTAAAGAGTGAAAAGCAGCCAACTTGTATAGAGGTAGCGTGTTTATTCCTTAAAAACTTGAAAGAATAATTTCTTTATTCTTCATGCTTGGTACTTTTGTCCCGAGGTCTTCGAATAAGGTATCTTGCACTAAAAGAGTTGAGTTGGACTTTATTCTGACAACAGATCAGTAGACGGGTTCAGTGGTGTCCATTTTTGGATGGGTGCACAACTTCAGTTTATAGACGGGTGTCTAAAACATTTTTCAGACGAGTGTGCTTTGATGGATCTTCAGTGCTAGTTTTGCCACTTTTAGAAAAATCTTTGATCTGAGTTGACTTGGCTCCATGCTGAGATGTCTTTTTTTAGACAAGTGTTTTTTGGACAAGTCGGAAAAACCGCTTTTCAGAAAAAACTTAGACAAGTCAAACTTAAAAGTATGATCCTCAAAACATTCTTTTGCACACTTGAATGGTCTCTTAGTAATTTCACATGGTTCATGCGACACCCCTTATTGGGACATCACATAGTTACCCAAAAAGCGGAAAATAAAATTATAATTCACTGGTTACTTTCAGAAAAATAAACTTTTAGTTAAACATTTTATCGCGAAAATGGTGATAAATTTTTTTCTTAAAACATCTTGAACATAATAAAACGTATAGGTATACAAATATGCATCATCAGTTAATACATACTATATTACTACTAGGAGATCACAAAAGAGCCCTCATAATGTTAGGCCATTCTCCTCAAACTAAGTAAAGAAAATAAATACATATACGTATAACGTAGCGAATAGTCTAGAATCATACAAAAACTCATGGCTCTCAGTAGCCAGATCAAAAACTGACAAAACTCGCTACCCTTAAAAGAACTACACCTATAGCTGGTCAAGCTACCCGTTAGGGAGATCGTGATGATCACCCCCACCTACAGCAGGAGTATCTGGTGAAAATACCTCTGCTCTCGCTCCCTCGTCGGGAGAATCGTCATCATCAACAGCGGGAGGGTGTAACTCAAGATCGTCCTCTAGATACTCATCTGGGTCCTCCTCGACCTCATCCAAAACTACCTTGGTAGGAGGTGCTGCTGGTCCTGCTATCTATAGAGGCTGAATCGACTGAGGTGGAACATCGAGCATCCCATGCTCAGCCAAAAACTGTTAATATAGCCAAACTGGAGGTAGAGATACCTCGACAGTCTCCACGACATGCGTCCTCTGCTGTGGCCCTGCAGCTACTGTGCCGGCGACCTCTCGACCAGGGTCAAAATACGTGATGCTCAATGCCCCTGGGTTAATCTCCCAAGCGCCAGCATGATGTGCGTGATCAAACGTGATCGAGCGCAGCCTCGAATGTGCCAGAGGCAAATCCGGGTCCATCTAATCTCAGATGTAAATATATACGCACAAGTAGAGAAACCCCAAATAAAACATGCAAGAGTGAGAAACCAATATAAGGATTTTACTCGACAACTACATGCGTGACACAACCGAAAACACATACACATATACATGTTATATCAACATAAGAATTCATATCAAATCAAATAGTTTATCAATGGGTTTCACACCCCAAACGTCATAATTTGAAAAACTATGCATGAACACTTCATATACATCGTCTAAATTCGCACTTAATCTCATGAGATATCCCAACAAGTGATGAGTTGATCAGGCTCGACTGTTACACAAGGTACACAACCATAAGCACACAGCCAGGCACGCAGCCAAACTCATTGCACACTGTCCAAAACCGAGGCACAGTGATAAAACCGTAAATGGGGTTTCATTATTCAACCAGGGCACAATGAAGAAAACAATAGTATACTGATACATAAAACCGCGGGCACGTCTGCCATATGCATGCAAAACACTTTGTTCTTAACATTTTTCTTTGTGTTCCATCTTTTCTTGCCGAAGCTCAAAAGCTTACAACCACACATAGTTTTAAACATCTTTAAAACTTTCATTAATAACACAGGACCTCAAACTCAATCACGAAACCTCTAGACCGATGCACCAGTCATAGGTTCGTGGTAATAGAAAACATCTCGAATGTTTTAACACAGTAGACACCACGTCTATAGGACCTCAAAGTCCAAAGGACACCACGTCCATAACACAGTAAGAACCTTAGTACCCCAACGTCTCGGTTACTAAGTTTCATTTCACTTTTAACACAGTCAAGTTAAACTTGATTCTGGAAAAAATCATTTCAAATGGGAAATTCTTTCATAAAATCACCGGTTACTAAAATATTTAGTTTTCAGAAAAGAGAGTCACTTGAGGATCAAACTTATTAAAATACGTACTGCTGCTTTAGAAATACTTGCAGTCGATACTTTTCCAAATTGACGTCGTTTAGCCCTTTTAAAGTCATTTAAGCAAATTCTTAGCTTTTTCTACTTAAATAATTTTATAAAATTATAATTAAGTTATTTTCGAAGATTAATTTTATAAAATGACTTTTTATAATATTACGGAATTTCTTACTTAAAAATTAGCAGTACAAAAATAATTTCACGGTTACGTCCTCACTATGACTCATAGTCCATTCTTACACCGATAAATCATTAAAATAATGATATTTTCCAAAATTACTTATTTTTCCCAAATAAAATTTTCCATCAATATTATATTCCAACATTTCACAGTTAAACATTGAATATAATTTATAAAGCTTCTTAAAGCTTTTATCTGGTTAATTGATTGGGCGCTGACCACTGTCAGGCTTCTCAAACAACAACTTCAACCAAATTAATCATGCACCACAGGTAAATAATACAGACAACAAACTTGATAGCACGTAGCCATAAGAAAAATCCCTCAGGTAATCCCCTCTTACCTCTCGAAGAACTTAGCTTCCGATTTAAAATTTTAACGCAAATCCGGAAATCGGCGATACACGTACACGGTACAAGTCTTTAATCCTTCAATAAACCACATATCAACCAATCAAAAACAAGCAAATAAAATCACTTGTTCCTCTATGATAGGTGACCTAGAGAGGTTTTTGTGGCTAAAAATTTCTAAAATTCTTAAAGCTTTGGATTAGTGATCCTTAAGTACTTAAGACGACATAGGATTAATGATTTAACCACAAAAATTGAATCAAAAACTTCCAAGTTCCCCAACACCTAATTTCGGCCAAGGCAGAAAAATAAGGCAAGAGATTTTAGTTTGATATAAGAACTTGGATTCAACATAGATACATATTAGAAAGATGAGATCTATGATCACTTTCTAAAAATTGAACAAAAGTTCCTCCACCCACACTTTATAGGGTTTCGGCCTTGGAGAGAAAAATAGGGAGAAAAACGTTGTTTGCAACATACTCTTGGATTATGATTATAGCGATGATAACAAGAACATAGAAATTGGTTTCATATTTATTGGATTTTTCTATGATTTTCTATGGATTTTCAAAGTTAAGAACACAAGAGAAGAACATGATGATTTAGGCTTCTAATCATGAAATAAATTGAAGAACATATAGCTAAATGATGATGAGGATCATGGATTACCTCTTGGAATTGAAGAAAAGTACAAGAATCACCAAGTTGCTTCACAAACTCAAGCTTTTGTGTTAAGGGAGAATAAGAACAAAGATGAAGATAAGAGAATGAATGAGAAGCTTGGAGAAGAAGATGACTCATCTAAGTTGACAAAGGAAAATCCTCATGGGACTTGGACTTGGGGCATGCGCAATTTGGGCTTGAGAAGTTCAAGTCCACTTACTTGATTTCCAACATAAAAATGCTTAAAACATAACAAAGGCATAGGAAAATTAAGAGTAGAAATTGGCTTCATGCAAAATAACATCTTAGCCATGATAATGGGCCTCAAAACTGCAGCCCATTATGGTTTGGAAGCATGAAAATTGATCCAATTCACTTAGAGTATCATGAAATTTTGTTTAGGGACCAAAATGAAATTAAGAGAAAGTTTAAGGACCAAAATGCAATTATTAAAAATTGCCAACACGACCTTGTACCACATTAATCCTCTCACCTGGATGACTCACTCTTAAGAGAACATAAAAATTTATCTACTTATCGGGTCCCGAAAATCGCGTGATCGGCTCTGCCGTTCGCCCGATTGAATATAACGCCCGAAAATAATATATTGTTTCACTTTTATTGAAAAAATTTTGAAAATCCAATATAGTTGGAAATTAAATAAAAACCTTAAGTTTTTCGTTCACGAATTAAAATTAGGTCTTCTGATCAGTATAATTATACTGTCAGTGAAATTCGCAGGCCGGGTTTCGCCTGACTTTTCAACCTAAATTTTGATCATAGCTTTCTAAAATCAAGTAGAGTAATGTGATGAACTTAGTTCATTGAAAATAATTTTCTAAAACTCAAATAAGCATATAACCATATTCATATACATTTCTGTTATTTATAACAGTGAAAAACAGGGTGTTACAGTTCAATATAGACATACTTAATAATTTGGAATCATCAAAACTTAGAGAATTCACACATTAAATGTGTCTTAGATGTTTGAGGTCTCAACATCGGCCCTCTTTCTGGGTTATAGTGTAGCTCATAAATTATGATAAGAACACGGAGAAGAAAACAAAAGAATGAGAGTTTATAAAATTTGTAGTGTGGGATAAGAACACAAAGTAGGGTTATTTATATGAGAAATTGGCTTAGGTTTAAATGCTTTTGTTCAATGGTTATTAAGGCGGAATTGATTACGGATATTTTTCTATGCATTGAAGGTTGAGTATCGGGTTTTCTATGCAGAGAGTTTTTTGTACGCCCTCGTGAACTGTACCAACGCCCGACGAATGCATAAATAGTTTGTAACCTAGAAGGTGTAGTTTTAATACGAGTGAAAGATATCATTTCCTTATTCAAGCACTATGATAGTTACAACTTTTAGCCTTTTTTTTCTAATAAACGCTTATTAAGATGTATATTATGATAGCTCTTCCCTAGTAAACCGCTATTAATATTTGAATGCTTTTTTCAAGATAAGTTATGTGTTAAAGATAATGTTTTCTTGGGAAACACTTTTAAAGGTATATCTTTTAATAGTTTTGCTCTGAGAAAGTGATATTAAAAACCTCAACACATTTTTTTAAAGTGATACCTCCCGAAATCGCTATTAAGTGTATACTATTAAAGATCGAATTTGATGTAGTATGTGGAGCATCTTTAAGGTTTCTCTAGGAGCTTTGATTGGGTCTTAAAGTTTGTGATAATATTTTTTCAATAATAATATTGTGGATACCTATAAATAATAATATTTTTACAAGAAAAAAAAATAGATATAAGAAATTTACTTACACTCAACTTTGTGATTGTGATGTATTATTTTTTGAAAACTTTTTTTTTTTTTAAAAAGGTATTCTTAAGAAAGAATGCTTTTTCTTGAAATAATTTTTTTTACAAATTATTTTCTAATTCTTAAAACTTTAATATACCACGATCAAAGTTAATAAGTTGTAGGATTTAAATTTGTTTGATAGAATAAATTGCTACTTAGTCACTCATTCTCTATCATAGTCATTTATCAATTTTGGTAATATGCCAACATAATGAGACATTTAAAAGTAAAAAAACAAAAATTATTTTTTGGAAAGATAAGAACAATAATTCAATTAAATTTTTGCAAATAACTTTTTACATCAAATCGGGTAACCATTTTTTAGACGGTCGACGTAGGGTATAATTCATTCTTTATTTTTAATCAACTCCCGAACCTAATTTCTAAAAAACAAACCATTATTATTTTAGATATCCAACTGTTCCATTCTATTTAAATGAATAAAATGATTAGCGGCGACTCTCCGGATCCTTTTCATTTTTATCGCGATGCCTTCCTGAATGGTTGTGACAATCCCAAAATCAACTGATGCATACACCCTACAAAATCATGAAAAGTAATGGAAACGGTTTATTAGGTTATTGTTGAGGTTGAGCAGAAAATATATAAAAGAAAAGTCAAATATCAGCAGGTTCATAGAAATTCATAATGTGGATACAGTCTCTTTCGTCACCAGCGTACAAAAGTTAATAATTGAGGGCCGGACTCATTTCATAAACAAAATAAATTCCAATATCGAAATTTCAGATAATCTTAAGGCAATATTGGTTCGGCATCTTATTGGAGAAAAGTTATTTAAAAAAAAAGTTAATTAACAAATAAACATATCATTGGTTTGTACTAATTAAAAAGGTATACGCCATTAGTTAGTATAGAATAGTGAATCTTTTGCTTTCATATTATCAATGTCGTCATCATCTATTTCGTATCCAGTTTAACCAGTCAATTTTCTTTATATAATTAACCAGTCAAATATTTGTTGCTCGAAGGCCAAACATGTTCTATTATGATTTTAAATAAAATATTTGTCAGATAAGGTTAAATTCAGGTCATGTTATCAATTATAGATATAGTTACTTAAACTTTCATTTTTTGACTTCAAGTCAGTTGTTCATATTGGATATTTTTTATTAAATTATTTGTTATCCAAACAACTTAATCAAAAAATCTTATAAAAACAAAAGACCATTTGAGCAAAACTTTGTAAAAGAAATATTTTTTGACAAATAATTTTTGGACTGTAGTTAAAAAAAGTTAAATTTGTTAAATGCATAAAAGACTTTGACTTTCTTGTTTTTCGATTATATATATATATATATATATATATATATATATATATATATATATTTGGTACCCACCCTAATTAGTCTTTGGGATCGAGTGAGCCCTCGAAGTATCCCCACTTAGATCCTTTGGACCCGCTATGAGACTAATCTTTGAGTCAGTCATGCGGTTAGTAAAGTCTGGCTAAGGGTTGTTGCATACTACAGGATCGAACTCGGGCAGAGCCCAAACGATTCGTCCTGGAGGAGCAGAGTGTTAACCACTTGCTCTCAACTACTTGGTTATATATATATAGACACACACACACACACACACATACACTAGTGTATGGACCGTGCCATGCACAGGGTATAATTTTTTATGATTCCATTTTGAAATATGTAATTCTTTTTTTATAGAAAAATGTGTAATTCTTGATTTTACGTTTTGTGGTTTAAAATTTTTGTGGAAAATTATATTTCAAAAATTGTTAAAAAATTATTTTGTCTGAACCGTCAATCACAAAGTATAAAAGGTATTAACTTAATAATTTTTGTTGATACTACAATACAAATAATGACTCATAAATGTAATAGTAAGTACATACGCTCTACTACTATACTACACAATTTTAGTATTAAAAATATAATTTAAAAAATAATACTTGTACAGAGAATATATAAAATTGCATAATATTTGAAAATAGATATTAAAGTTTAATCGTGAATTTATTTTTTCAAAACAAAATTATAAGTTAACACTAATCATTTCTTTTCCCACTATCATAGTATCGTACTTTTTCTGAATTTTTAATAGTAAATATATATTTTCAAAACAACAATTGCATTTTAAGATGATAAATCATTTCTCAATGTAATTTATTTAAACATTAATACTAAATATATCCCAATGATATTCATAATGAGATGAATTTTTAGAAAAAAAAAATTATTTATCTACCACATTATTATTTTTCTTCTATCTAAAAAATCAATTTGATATAGTTATCCTCATTTCCTGTGCAAGTCAATCATTTTTATAAAATATATTTATCTATCATATTAATATTTTCTTCTCTCTTAAAATATATGTGATTTATTTCTCCTCTTTCCCTCGTGAAAATTAACCATTTCTAGAAAATATATTTATCTATTATATTAATCTTTTTCTTCTCTCTTGAAAATCTATTTAATTTATTTCTTCTTTTTGCATGGTGCAAGTTAATAATTTTTAGAAATTATATTAATCTATCATAATAAAATTTTCTTCTCTCTTAAAAATTTATTTGATTTAATTCTCCCCCTTTTCCGGTGCAAGTTAACCATTTTATAAAATATATATATCTACCAAAATATTTTTCTTCTTCTCTCTTGAAAATCTACTTGATTTATTTCTTATATTTGTCCGTTGTAAACTAACCATTTTTAGAAAATAGATTTATCTATCATATTATTATTTTTATTCTCTCTTAAAAATCTAATTGAGTTAATTATCCTCTTTTCCACCTGCAAGTGTACCATTTTTGAAAATATATTTATCTACCATATTACTATTTTTCGTGTCTCTTGAAAATATATTTGATTTATTTATCTCACTTTCATATGCAAGTTAACTCATTTTATAAAATTTATTTATTTCTATCATATTATTTTTATTTTCCTCTCTTAAAAATTTATTTAATTTATTTCTTCCCTTTGTCCGATGCACGTTTTCAATTTTTAGAAAATATATTTATCTATCATATTACTTTTTTCTTCTCTCTTGAAAATCCGTTTGATTTATTTCTCATCTTTTTCCTGTGTTAGTTAATCATTTTTAGAAAATATAATCATCTACAATATTATTTTTCTTCTTTTTTCTTGAAAATCTATTTGATTTATTTCCGCTAATTGTCCGGTGCAAGTTAACCATTTTTAAAAAATATATTTATCTATCATATTATTTATTTTCATATCTCTTAAAAATCTATTTGATTTATTTTTCCTCTTTTTCGATGCAAGTTAACCATCTTTAGTCAATATATATTTATCTATCATATTATTTTTTCTTCTCTTTTAAAAATCTATTTGAGTTAATTCTACTCTTTTCCCCGTACAAGTGAACCATTTTTAGAAAATATATTATATTTAATTAGAAAGTTTTATACAACTATGAATGTCACAAAAACAAATTATGAAAATTTACACATGTTGTATTTAGAATGTTTTAAAGCAAGTAAGAATGAAAAAAAAAAAATATTTGATTGCATTATAAAGATTGATATACTAATGGGAAAAAACTACTTATTTGATCCACATGGTTATGATTGAAAATAATGAATTATATATTAATGACTGTCTTTAAATAATAAAAATTTACAATAAATAACTTTAGGTGAGAAATAAAATGTACCCAATTTTTGTACGGAAAAAGTGTTACTGATTTGAAAATAACAAATTATAAGTAATAGATAGATACTAAATTTTATTGAGTTTCATATAGTCATATTTATCAAATTATATTAATCAAATCAAGTCATAAACATTTTTAAAAAAAGGTGATAAAGGAATTATATCCTTCAAATAGTACCAAATTGATTTTGTCCATTCATTTTCAATGGAAAACAAAACTAAAAACAGAAAGACGAAAATAATTCTTTAATAACATTAACATGAATTATTTGTCAAAACTATTATATAATAAAGATTTAATTTCAAAACATCTTAAAAAAATTTCCATAAACTTTTTGATCAAAACATAAAAAAAAAAAATACCAAATCTAAGAACAATAAAAAAAAGGAAAATAAAATTAGTATGGTTATGGGAAAAATGTTGAGACTATTATTACTTACCCTCAATCCCCTAGTCATCATAAACATTAAAATGTGAAGAAATAATACACCCAATTACCCAATTTGGATTTGGTAAAAATTTCAAATTGAATTCCCTAATTTTATATATTTCTTAAATTCATTTTTATCACTACAAATATGACTTTAAAAAAAAAAATTTAAAAATTAAAAAAAAGTGTGATTTTAGTCCATGAAAATACTTTATTAAAAATTTAAAATATACTATTTTAATAAATGTAGGATAAAACAAAAAATAGAGAGAGACAAATTTTTTTAAAAAATAAATTTATAAATAAAAAAATCTATATATAAGCCTTTTGTTGTCACGAAGGTACTATTGCTACCTTTTGAATGTAATTTTGTCTTGTGTTTTCTCGAAGGTACTATTGCTACCTTTTGTTGTAATTTATTACTTATAATTTTTAATATTTGTCAAACAATCAATTTTTGTTGAGTGATTTTTTCCAATTTTAACTATTTAATTTAATATTCTTATAATAAATGGTGATTTGGTTGAAGTAAATATATAATATTTACTAATATTTATCTAATGAGCACTTGATTTTAGTGAGTGATTGATATTTAAAGAATCAAATCAAATTCTAATAAAAATGGAAGAGATCTTTTGTTTATTATTTTTCAACTTATCACAAAATCCTCAATAAAAACAATTTCAAACCAATTCCCAAATTTTTTTGTTATTTTTTTTATTGTATTTGACATCTCTAAATGAAATCCAAATTAAAAGAAACGAATAATTGAACATTGTGAGAAGGAAAAACGTACCGAATTGTGGAAGCAAAATTATAACTAATGCATACCAATTATGATCCAAATGTATCTATGATTCCTCATATTTTTTGTCCAATTTTACTTGATCCTAAAAATTTACCCACCTAAAACTTATAAACTTAAGCATTCTAGAAGCAATATAAAGTATAGCTATAGATAGTATGCTAACATACATACAATCACATGGTGCCAAAGATGTTTTAGAATTGAAGTATAGATAGTATTACATAAAATTTGACATACTCCTTCAACCGAAAAGTGAAGAAGCAAAATGATTCTTTTTAAGAACTTTTTCTTCTTCTTGATGGTATCCCTTTAATGCTACTTTGCTCCTCTTCCACTTTTTTGTGTGTACTTTAAATATTGGTTTCTTTTTATATATATGTGCCACATGTTTTGTTACTTTTCCTGTCAGATTGTACACAGCACATCCAAAAGATTATCAATATATAGAAACATCAAGACGAAAAAAATAATAACCAAAAAAGAATAAAAAGCACATGGAGAAGCCAACATTGATTAATAGAAGAATAATAACATTATGAAGGTGACAACAAAATGAACAAAAATTATCAATACATGCATATATTAAGATTTAAAATAGAGAGATTGAAATATAGAAAATATTAACCATAAAGTAGAAAAACTCGCCTTTAATCAAAAGTCCCAAGTAATAGCTGCAATAGATGAGAAAAATGAAGAAAATTGTACATAAAATGTGAGAAGAAAAATAAATGAATAAAAAAAAGATAAGAGAGATCAGGAGCCATAAAAGTCATACAAGAGAAAGAAGTGTTGAGGGGTCGAGGGAGAAAGAGAAAAAGGGGCAGGAGAACAAAAGAACTGAGAAAGCAGGGATGGGGAAATGTATCTGATGTTGGAAATTTGATATTTAAATTGTAGGTAGAAATTAAATGGCACAATTATGGATCATTACAAATTTGAACTTGTTATGGAATGTGATAATTTGCAAATCGCTTGCAATAATCAGAATTATTTTGATTGAGATTATTTTCAAATTTCAAATTGTTTCCTCTAGTATTAAGATTGTAATGATAAAACTGATCATAATAAGCAATTTTCTTCAAATCAATGTGAGTACGACACATCAGCAAAATTTGGAGGGAATAAGCCAAGTGTGAGAACATTGTTTGAGGAATGGCTTCATAGAATGACACTTGGAGGTTTCCGTTTTGAGATTATTCTCAAATGTATATAATATAGATATAGATATAGATATAGATATAGATATAGATATTCCTACTAAATTCATAAAGGCTCAATTTTAAAATCAAATACTAATTTCTGATGGAAACTAAAAAGTAAAGGTCTAGAAACGGCTCATAAATTAAATTTTTAATTTATAAATTTGTGTTTATTTATTATTTTTTTATAACAATGTTTTTACAAAAAACTTATGTTTATGAAGAAAATTATTAACTCATTTTATTAAATTAAAAAGAGAATTGTTCCGTCCGATTTTGTCCGGGTAGAAACAATGAGCTCCGACAAGGCGAAGCGGTGGGGGTTTTGTGGATTAAGCCTGACGAAGTGAGAATTCCGCTCCTACGTATCCCGATAGGGAATCAAGGCTAACATAGTTCTAGGGCGACGGTAGGGAAGTGCAGAGGAGGTGTTCTGGTGGCGGAACAATAGTTTCAGGTCGCCCCCTAAGATTATGGTTTAGGTAAGGTTTTGTATGGAAGACCTCATTAGTGGGCGTCCTACCCTTGTGTCTACTTTGTATGCTACGTGGTCCCTTCCCGGTCCGTTAGCGGATATTGTAGGGCCTCCAATACTTTTGCGCCATGTGTCCCTCTGGCAGCTATCCGTCCTTATTGCCAGCTAGCCCTAAACGAGGTGTATTGTCCTAAGGGTATTTTAGTACATCTAGCGGGTAAGGTGTGATGGTCGTTTGAGATACCCGGCATTCGTCCGATAGGCTAGTATCTCCTGTGGAATCACCTTGCAGTCCTACAGGTCCGAGTAAATTACTTAGTCTTCTCTGTCAAGT
The DNA here is from genome assembly GCA_035048595.1 of Echinosophora koreensis. Lineage (NCBI taxonomy): Eukaryota > Viridiplantae > Streptophyta > Magnoliopsida > Fabales > Fabaceae > Echinosophora > Echinosophora koreensis. The sequence goes on from JAPCYP010000214.1 coordinate 118,413, forward strand.
TGGGTTTTGACTAGGGTAACCTTCCCCCCCTTATGTGCAGGTTGACCGAGAGCTCTCTCTCGGATCTTCCTTCGGAACTTGCCCTGGAGTGCTCTCTTTCTATACTCGAGAGATACCAGGATGGCCAACTAGGCGGCAGAGGTGCTTGTGTTGCCAATTAGTCGGGTCTCTCGGCCTTATAGGGATATTCCTGAGATCAGCGAGCCAATACAGGAACATTTACCGAGGGGCTCAGTGTTTTGGGCCGAACCTTGATGGGTTGGGTCTAAAGTGATTGTGGTATATTACAGTCAATTGTATAAACTGGGTTCTAACCCGTGGTAGGAACAGAAGTCCCCCTAGCTTAGAGTTGTGTACAACGAATAGGCTATATTATGAAAGTTCGTTAAATTAGCTCCCATGGTTAAAACTCTGGTCAATCGGGCTTGTCCATTTATGTAACACCCCGATTTTCACTGCTTTCCAATATCTATAAAGATATTTAAATGTTTATAATTTTATCCGAAACCTAGAAAATGATTTTTGACTAAAACAAATCATATCTGGATTCTATTAGACAGAAAAAGGTTCCAGTTAAAATTTGGGTTGAAAACTCAGACGAAGCCTGGTCTGCATTTTCACTGTCAGTAAAAACTTACTGATCAGAAAACCTAATTTTGACCCGTGAACGAAATACCAATGATTCTTATCCCTTTGTACAGGATATAGGTCATTTCCAAATTTTAGCTCTAAAATAAATATTATATTTTATTCGGACGAAATAATCAAACGAAACTTGCGTAAAAAAACCTTAAGTCGGGTAAACGATGGAACTGGATGTGGTGCAGAGATGAGGAAAGTGATTTGATGAGACTTGTGAAGATTGTCACATCATGACTCATCCAAAAACATGATTACAACCTTTAAGATATGGTATTATATAAAGCCAAAAACCTATTTATTGAATCTTAAGATCCAATTCTACCCTTAAACCCGTGGTCCACCCCCCCCCCCCCCCCCCCCAACCCCCTCCTGTTCACTTTGTTCATTTTGTTTCATAATCACAAGAGAGCTAAAGTTTCATTCTTGTTGAAGATTCACCGAGAACATCGAATCTTCATTTTCCATCTTCATCACTTGAGTTAGTAACTCAATTCTTCTTCTCAAGTTCATCCTTTATTCTTTTCTTGCTCATGATAGTTGAAAACCCATTTATTTGTGAAATGGAATCAACATGAACATGATGAATAAGATTGTTGTATCATGATCCTTTGTATCTTTTACATAGGACTTTAACTTATTGTGTTGAAGTGTATGAATGAAAAAAAAAATGAAACCCAAACCCCATAACCCTTGGTGGCCGAAATTGAGTTGGAAAAGAGGTTTGGTGTTTTTGTTTCTTTTGTGAAATCTAATGCTTGTTTTAAGCTCTCTAATACCTATATGATCAAACTCTAAGAGCTTGAGTTCAACAAAAATTTCTAGCCTATATTTCCTATCGAGGCCGAAACCCTAAGGAATGGGAGGAAATTTTTCAAATTCTAGAGCCATGTCAATTTATTTTGTATACTTAGTGCTCTATGATCATGTATCTAAGAGATTAAGTTGATTTGAAAATCCTAGCCTATTGTTATGATTTGGCCGAAATTCATGCTTAGGGAATTAATAGAAATTCTTCAAAAATTTAACGTAAACTATGTTGTTTTGTGAAGGATTTGAGGAATAGTTGGTTATTTGTCTTGTGTGGAGGAAACTGGTTTTCCGACAAGCATTTTCTGGAGGAGAAATCAACACTCTGAGGTAAAGGGAGTTTGCCTGAGGAGTTCTTAGTAGTTATATACCTTATTGTAGGATTGGTTGTGCTTTGATTTAAAGTGTATTGTGTTGCTATTGGTAGACTGTTGAAATATGCTATATGTCATTGTTGAGTTATGTGAATAGATTGTGTATGTACTGGAATGTATTTCTATGTTATTGATTGATTGTGATTGGCCGAGGCATGACACTGATCATTGCTTGTTAATGAAAATCAATTCCTTTAAAATACATGAACACAAAAAAAATGATGTTAGCTTTCTTTGGAAAGTGAGAAGAAATCCTTAGAATGATAGGCTTTGAGACAGAACAAAACTTTTGGGAAAACGAAGTAAATGGATAATATCGAAAATTCGTGAAAATGTTTGAAGAGCAATTGAGGGAAGAAGTTCTTTTGAAATTATAAATTTCTTTTAAACTTTATAAAAGTTTAGTTCAAAAGTAAAGGATTTTAGAGAAAATGGATGTGAAAGGCAAGAACCTTTATGAAAGTTTCTTTTTGTAAGAATGAAGATGTTTTATGGTACAAAGTTGAAGAAACTTTTGTACATTGTTTTTCGATTTAGTTTTTCACTGAACGAAAACCAAGTGGAAAAGAGATGAAAATAGAAAGGACCTAGATTTCCGTGCCGAGATTTGGGCCAGATCCGGATTACCAAAAGATCGAGCTAGATTCGGATTGCCGAGAAGCCGGGCTAGAGTTCCTATTTGGTTCGAAGAAAGAAAAGGACCTAGATTACCGTGCCGAGATTCGGACTGGATCTAGATTGCCGAAAGATAGGATTGGATTCAGATTTCCTAGAAGCCGGGCTATCGTTCCTTTTGATAAGAACCTAGATTTCCGAGCCGTCGGACTAGTGTTCGCTTGAGAAAGAGATTTTAAATTTGAGATGTTGTTTTAAAATCCTAAGTTAGTATTAAAGTTTAATTAATACCTGAAAGGAAAACAATCAAGAGCTTTAAGCCTCAATGAAAAAGAAATGAAGCGAAAGAATAGACTAAACGAAAACCATTGGTTTACATACATAGTCTGTAGACGTGCCGTTGTTTATCCAGCAATAGTTTCACATAGGGTGAACTGACAAACTGAATAGTTACGGACCAAATACATAATTGTTAGTCTTTGGGTCTTTAGGGACATTCGGGCTCGAACTCCAGGGGATATTCGAGGCGTAGCACCCTCGGGTAGTGGAAATCGATACCCCTGCACATAATGTACTCAATCAAGAACTATTCTGTATTATATAGGAGAGATACGATACCCTAGAACAATTGGGGAAAGGACCCATTCAAGAGGCCACCCAACGCCAAACAATTGTGTTATATGCATTATCGTGACCTATCATGCTCGACGAAGGGAAGTTAGGATCTCCGGAGATTGTGAATTAGAAAGTGGATGTTGAAGTGACATGAAACGTTTTATAAAATGCATTTGATTGTCGGGTATAAATCCCTATTGAGATAACTATGATGTTATATCATGTATTATTATTGTCATATCCTGTTATTTGGTAAATCGTGTATGTGACTGCTATGATTAAACTCATATATTGGTATCTCACTTTATATTATTCGTTGTTGGTTATCTTTTGTGGTATTATTGTTATACGTATACAGATGGATCCCCTGGACCATGTGATTCACTCGGGCTTTCTGGCCCTCACGTTTGAACATCGTGATGAAGGAGGCGCATGGGTTATACACCCTGGGGCTCGGAACGCCACGTATACTGGGCCGTTACTTTCTACAGAGGGAGTCGAAGCAGGGGTAACTTCGTGTACTCAGACTTTGAAGACGGTTGAAGTTCCTCTACCACCAATATGGCTTCTGTTGAGGAATTTAGTGGAGATTGAGAATACATACCATCAGCCGCCACCACTACAGGCTTTACCCGGACTTGCACCCGCAACACCTGTACCAGAGTTGCCTGCGCCCATCGTCCTGGTTGGAGGAGAGGACGATGCTGATGACATCATGGTTAAGGAAAACCCTCATGAGGTGGATACTATTGAGGAGGATTCGTTTGAGGAGGATATGGTTGAGGATGAAGGAGAGGTATCTGAATATCACCCACTAGGTGTGGAGGTTGATCCAGTAGTGGATGCGGCTATAGGAGTTATTTCTCCTGACCCTTCTGATCCTAGGGATGACCATGGGGTGTCCCTAATGGATTCCACTAGATGACCAGCTTAGGTTTTGTATAGTTTTTGGGTGGTAGTGTTAACTTTACCTAGTCTGTATATTCAGCTGATAAGAGCCAAGTCTTTTGTATCAGTGGTATCTCTGCCGAACTTCTTATTTTGGTATTGTATATGTATGTATTTCTTAACAATAGTTAGAAAACTCAAAACCAATGACCCGTAACTATAAGGGTCCTGACATAGGTGAAGCCGTGGTGTAGTTATGTTGATGATGCATAGTGATATATATACATATCTATATATACATATGAGTAATTTTTTTTATTTATGTTTATGTTGAAGAAGAAATTTTCTTACACCAATTTTTGAAAATAATCAAAATCATAAATATTTTCTGAAAGTAACCAGCAAATTATTTTCTGTTTTATATTCCGTAATAAAGTAGAAATCATGTAGCGCCAAGGGAGGTGTTACAGTTTAATATTTGAGTTGTGTTACATCGGGAACTTTTGGTGCATTTGAAGATGTGCTTCGAGAGTCACTCAAGCCAGCTTACATGCCTCGAAGCGTTCTACTGAGTACCGAGTATGAGTTGGTTCGAATAAGCTGCCATTCTCGGGTATATGCTGTACTAAAGGGCCAACTACACTGAGTAGGTTGTATTCTAGTACATTCGGAGGAGATGACCGGGAGACACTTGAGGTGCTCGATATTCTATGAGAGGTCTGACCTAGTAGCGAGTACTTTGTCGTGCTATGTGCCCGAGTACCGAGTATCTCGTCTCGTTATATACCCGAGTAGATTGCTCAGGTACTTGACTGGGTTCTCATGCGGAGTTTTCGACTTTCCCTAGTGTATGAGCTGCTTGCTCGAGTACCTAGAAGGTAGAGTACTTGGTTAGAGTTCAGGTAGAGTTGTCAATTGCTCGGGTTCGAGTAAGCCGAGTGTGTGCGTGGTACTTGGCCGAATGTGCTCTTCCCTCAATCAAGGTAGTAGCTCGACTAGCCACATATTCCCAAGTATGTCACCCTATTCTCGTGGTGCGTACGATATGGCTGGCTTGATGCCCAAGTCTGGTGATCGAGGTTTAACCTTGAACTTTGGGAGCCGGAGCTCCAATATGTTAGGGAGCCACGGCTTGATTTGTGAGTTTTGAGGGATCCGAAGCTCGACCTCGACTTTACAATTTGGTGATGGGGCTTTTGGTTCTCTGGTCTTCCACATTTGTTTCTTTTCAATAGTGATGGACTAGTTTGCTCCCAACTTGATGTCTTCAAGTAACTCAGCGTTTATTATTTCTGTTGGAGAGTTTTCTCTCGACTTGATTTCTTCTAGAAATGTTTTGACTTGGTCTTCGTCCTCTAGGAATATCGCACCTTGGCTATCTTCATCTTCTAGGAATATCGTTTGGAGGCTTGTCCTGACATGATTTGAATAAGCGGGCTCATGGGTTGTGCACGACTTAGTTAAGGGAGCATGAGAGCTCAACCTTGGTATATTTCAAGGGGGTTTATCCCGACTTGAAAGGGGAAGGTTGATCTGAATGGTTTTTCAAGTGATATGTGCTTTAACTTGACCTGAGTCTTCATTTCTTTTGATTTGTGTATCTTTTGATTTGTGTAGAGGAGGGTATTGGCCCGACTTGAAGTTGACCTACTTCCCGTTTGCTTTGGAGAACTTTTCTTCTACTCATTGAGAATGACTTGTCTTTCAATTTTCCGAGGGAACTTTAACTCGACCTCATGTTGTCACCCGATGAGGGGCTTGAGCTCGACCTCATCTTGATATTTTCTTAAGGAGTCGGTGCCCGACCTCGTCCTCATCAATTGATAGGGGGCTTCAGCTCGACCTCATACTGACTTTTGATGAGGGAGCTTGAGCTTGATCTCGTTGTCTTATAGAGGGAGCTTGAGCTTGACCTCTGTTTTTAGAGGGAACTCGATCGAGCTTGTTCTCTCTGTTTTTAGAGGGAACTTGAGCTCGACCTCTCTGGGGGACCCAATATGAGAAGGAGTAGTCAGAATTTATCCTTAGCAGTACTTGGGAGCCTGAACTCGATGTTTCGGGCTTTTGCGCCTTTCCGAGTTTGAATATCGTCGTTAAGGGTTTTTTCTCCACAAGTGAAGCCTTCCTTCTCGATTAGATGAGGAGAGAGCTTTAATGTTACTGACCGACTAATAAAGTTCGAGCAGGTCTTTGTGAAACAACATTTTTGTTGGGTCGGAGTCCAGTTGTCGGGAGCCAGGCTCATCCGCAAAGCTTCGACCGAGTAGGGCAGGGAAGCACGAAGCTTTGACTTTGTTGGCAGGGAAGCACGGAGCTTCGACCTTGTTGGCTGCCGGAGCTCAAGGCTATGAGATCTTGCACCAAAGTGCTTTAATCAAGTTGTTGCCCACGAATGTATATGTTTTTGTAATTTAGAATCTGTGCGTTTATACTTGGATCATCATCTGGTATGTAATGTTTTAGTAAACGTAATTCCGAGAAAAGTAGCATCCCTCTCGGTTAATTGTTGAGAAGAAAATGCAACGTTAACCGTGTCTAAAGAAGACTTGTAAACCAAATACTCCTTTTTTGGGGGTATAGCCCCTATGCTCCTTTTTTTTTTTTTTTTTTTTTGCATATCCTGAGAAGGAGCTACTAGATTTTTCCAGTTGCACCAAAGTGCATTCTTCTGTCTTATCCGAAAAGGGCTTGTATTTCATTTGTCCTCAACTAGCCTGGTTCAAGAAAATAAGAGCTTTGGTGTTTCCTTTGCCAAGTAGGGAGCCAGAGATCGATTGAGGAGGGAGCCGGAGCTCGACCAAGTTATTAGACTGGGGACCAACCACCAGGAGCCGAGGCTCGATCGAGAATGGAAACGCGAAGCTTCAACCGATTTAGGAGCTGGAGCTCACCCATGTTGGGAAGCGCGGATCTTCAACCGAGTTGGGAGTCGAAGCTCGACGAAGTTTAGAGCCGGAGCTCGACAATTTTGGGGTGCCGGAGCTCAATCGAGTTGTCAGGAGCCAGAGCTCGACCGAGTGGGGAGCCGGAGCTCATCCAAGTCGTTGGACCGGAGTTCAGTTTGTGGGAGCTAGAGCTCTACCGAGTGGGCAGCCGGAGCTCAACCAAGTTGCCGGGAGCCGGAGCTCAACCAAGTTACCGGGAGCCGGAGCTCAACCGAGTCGGGAGCCAGAGCTCAACCAAGTTGCCGGGAGCCGGAGCTCAACCGAGTAGGGAGCCGGAGCTTAACCAAGTCATTGGACCAGAGTCCAGTTGTCGGGAGCTGGAGCTCTATCGAGTGGGAAGCCAGAGCTCAACAAGTTAGGAGCCGGAGCTCAACCAAGTTGCCGAGAGTCGGAGCACAACCGAGTTGCCGGGAGCCGGAGCTCGACCGAGTGGGGGAGCTGGAGCTCCACCAAATTTTTGGACAGGAGTTTCACTTTGTTTAGAGCAGTGCCATCTTGAGTTGGCGTATTCCCGAGACGCCCGTGACATCCATGTTTACTTTGTGTTGATGACCGAGAATTAAAGGTCATTTTCTGGTGGGCATCCCGAGTAGTAGTAAATTCTCCATGAAAGTTGCATTTGGTGGGCATCCCGAGAAGCAGTAATTTGGACGTGAAAGTCACTTTTGGTGGGCATCCTGAGAAGCAGTAATTTGGCCGTGAAACGGATTCTCGAACAAGAGGATTTTAAGGTTCCCGATATTATGCCTTCTCAACTAGGAACACTTTCTTTGGGCCAAGCAGTCGGGTTTCTCTACTTTGTGGTCCATTACGTCATGGTGTAATGCTTGAGGACCGACCAGACTAGATCTCGATCTCGACAAGTCTTGAATTATCTTCTCGAGGTCCATATGGCGCGAAGCTGACCCGAGTTTGGATATGGGTAGAGTTGCGACCCTAAACATGAACAAATACCATGACGAATCTATCTCTAGTAGATCCGAGGGTTTGAGTGGTGTGCATCCATTTCAAACGTCTTTGATGGCCACAAGAGAGGCTTGAAAAGTGGCAGTTAATCATGATCCGAAGGTGAGTCTTCTAACTCTGGGAAATTTGATGAGATCTTGGTGGCCATTTGAAGATGTCCATGACGGCGGGGTGAGGTTACGTCATCCGAGAGACAAAGAGGGAGGGCCTTCCCGCTTTAGTGATTGCGTCATCCAATGTCGTTACTATAGCTTCGGTGGGGCTCCTAGCTTTGTAACAGCCTTGAAAGGAGCGCGCTGACTATGGTTCCGTTGAAGACGAAACGACGACTCAGCTCTTGTTTGAGAATTCAGAGTCTATTGCTAGTGTCGATGATGAAGGATGTGTGATGTGCGGCCGGAGCATAGTTTTACCGAGGCCCCACAGTGGGCGCCAATTGTTCCATCCGATTTTGTTAGGGTAGAAACAATGAGGTCCGGCAAGGCGGAGCGGTGGGGGTTTTGTGGATTAAGCCTAACGGAGTGAGAATTCCGCTCCTACTTATCCCTATAGGGAATCAAGGCTAACGTAGTTCTAGGGTGATGGCAGGGAAGCGCGGAGGAAATGTTGTGGCGGCGGAACGATAATTTCAGGTCGCCCTCTAAGATTAGGGTTTAGGTAGGGTTTTGTATGGAAGATGACTTGCCTCATTAGTGGGTGTTCTACCCTTTATATACAGGTGCGGGTGTCTACTTCGTACACTACGTGGTCCCTTCCTGGTCCGTTAGCGGATATTGCGGGGCCTCCAACACTTTTGCGCCGTGTGTCCCTCTGGCAATTGTCCGTCCTTATTGCCAGCTAGCCTTAAATGAGGTGTACTGCCCTGAGGATATTTTAGTACATCTAGCGGTTAAGGTGCGATGGTCGTTTGAGATACCCGACTTTCATCCGAGAGGCTAGCATCTCCTGTGGAATCGCCTTGCAGTCTTAAAGGTCCGAGTAAATTACTTAGTCCTCTATCAAGTTGGGTTTTGACTAGGATGACCTTCCCCCCTTATGTGCAGGTTGACCGAGAGCTCTCTCTCGGATCTTCCTTCGAAACTTGCCCTGGAGTGCTCCCTTTCTTTACTCAAGAGATATCAGGATGGCCAGCTCAGCGGCAGAGGCACTTATGTGGCCAATTAGTCGGGTCTCTCAGCCTTATAGGGATATTCCCGAGATCAGCGAGCCCACACAGGAACATTGACCGAGTGGGCTCAATGTTTTGGGCCAAACCTTGATGGGTTGGGTCTAAATTGATTATGGTATATTACGGTCAACTGTATAAACCGGGTTCTAACCCGTGGCAGGAACAAGAATAAATAATAAAATACAACCTAATGTATCAATTTTAAATTTAGAGTGTAATGTTGAAATGGTTTTAAACAACCTATTGCTTTTATTAGTTAGCTGATTTTTTTTATGATTAGTTAATGTTATGTATATTGGGTTGTGGCCTCCTTCATCTAAAATTTCTAGCTCCTCTCCTTGGGGTAGCCATATACTGATATTGTAACACCCCAGTTTTTACTGTTTTCTGATATCGGTAAAACATATCTCTTTATATTATTTTTATTTGGAGTGATTGATTATCTGGGTATTTATGTTAATTTATTTTATGGGGTTTGATTTGAGTAATTTTATTTACTCAATTAAAATTATTTTATTAAGTGCGTCAGCACTGCCTTATTCCAGTATAAGTACATTTACTAGACTATAATATTATGTTATTGTCACTATTAGTTTTATTTAGAAAAAAATTTTAAATGATATGATTGAAAGAAAATTATTTTCATATATTACTCTATTTGATTTTAGATTTGAAAATAAATTGGTTTGACATTAATCAGAGATTAAATGTTGGACCGTGGATTTTCTTAGTTGATTAATTCAACTATCAATATCTACTTTATTTCAAATTTTGAAAGTATAAATTTGTCAACCTTTATTTTTTAGATTCAAAAATTAAAAAGGTGTTTATTTTTAGGCTTAATTTTTATCACTCATTTTGTATCTACGCACGAAGAAAATGAAATTACTCCTTATATCTGCCTCTCTCACTCGACGCTTCTCTCCCCCCCTCACTCTTTTCTTTTTTCTTCTTCTGCTATCATCATCTTCTTCCTCCCTTCAACTCAAGTCCTCCTCCTACCTTCCCTTCATCCTTGCTCCGCCCAGATCGCGCCGCCGCCGCAAGCCCTCTCGGCTGCCGCTCGCCAGTGCAAGGAGGAGACGACCGTGCGTTTGCTCCGCCGCGAAACACCACCCTCCGCCGCGGTAAGTACATTGCGCCGCCTTCCATTGTGGTTTTCCACCATTTGAGTTCATTTTAGTTTCCTTTATTCTTCCCTTGAACTTATTCTCTCAATTTTGCCTCATGGTTGATGCAGAACAACCACGAGCCGCCGTCCTCCGCCGCCTGCCGCCGCGTCGGTTGGCCTTCCAGCCACTTCTTCTCCCTTTGGTAAGTGTTTACCCCAAATCTCTTCTAGTTGTAAAAGCCCCAAACTGATTTTGAAACCCTAACCCTAACCCTTAAATTTCATATTTCAATCTTGAAATTGAACCTTGTTTTATGCAATTGGGACTATCAATTAATGTTTTCCTAAACTAATTCCATGATTCTCTAAACACATCAATTTTCCTCAATTTTAAGGATGAATCTTAATTTCCCAAAATTTGATTTTAAGTTGAAATTAGTTTTGTTTTGTGAAATTAAGTATGTAAGTAAGCTAATTTAATGTTATGGATGTTGAATAACTGATTTGGGGAATTGTCTGTTTGTTGTCATGCTTGGTTTGTGTCTCTGGGACGTTGAACGTGGCTATGTTTGCTTGGTAGAGTAGAGTTTGAACTCTTGGAAACTAATTAGAGCATCAAGACGAGGATCTTTCTCCTGTCTTCAAAGGTAAAGGGAGTCAGCCTAATGAGCTATTTTGGATAGTCATGTACACTATTTTGTGTTGATTTATTTTATGATTGTCTTGAAATATGTGAGCTAGGATTGACTGATAATTGTGAATGATGATATATGTTGATGTTGTTGAATGGTTTATATGAAAAATGTTATAGAATTGTCTGTGATAATATGATTTGACTTGTTGAGGATGAATATGTGATTATTGCAATCCAATGATTTTTCTGATTGACTGTGATTGGCTGATGGCATGACACTGGTCATTGCTTGTTAACAAAGACTAAGATATTTAAAATGTGTTAATCCACAAGAGATTGAAACAACAATGTTTTGTTTTCTTTAAACAAAAGTGGAAAGAGAATCCTAATGGATAAAGGGTTGAGATAGGCTAAACTTAGGAGAAGAAAGAAGATGGAAAAATTGTAGAATGTCTATGAAAAATGTTTTGAGGAGCAAAGATTTTTTTTTAAAAAATGAAGAAATCCTTAGAAAACAAAGTTTTTCTTTTGAGTTTGTCAAAAATGGTTTTTCAACAATGGAAAGATTTAGACAAAAGGATTTCTTGGATAATTTTTCTTTAAAAGAATTACGAATTCTTTTTCAAAGTTGAGAAAAGAATTTAAGTAAATTTTGTTTTATGAATTGTGGAGAATGGATTTTTGAAAGAAAAATGTTGTTGAAAAAAGGTATTCCTAAGCATGAAAAAGTATTCAAGTAACAAATCTAGGAAGCAAGGATTTTTGTTTTACGATTTGGTTTTTCACTAAACGAAAAGGAATATCAAGCGAAAAGAGGTGATGTGGAAAGGACCTAGTTTACCGTGCCGAGATTCGGATTTCCGAGAAGCCAGGTGTAACACCCTGTTTTTTCAGAATTAATTTTATTAAGCTGGTTATATTAAGTTGGATTTATCGGTCGAGGGCATAGTGAGATTTTTGGCTAAAAGTCCCTTTCTGGTACATGAGCACGCCCGTGCTCATTAGCTAGCATGCCCGTGCTTAAAGTCAGAAGCGTGTTTCTGATTTTAAGTTGAGCACGACCGTGCTCAACAGTGAGCACGCCCGTGCTCAATGCGTGGACCGCGTCTCGTTGACGTTAAGTGGAGCACGACCGTGCTCAATAGTGAGCACGATCGTGCTCAGGTCCGAACGTTATATACGTGACAGAACTCGAGGGTTTAACATGTAACCCTACTTTTGGTGAATTTCAGCAGCCACAATGCGACCAGGAAGAGTCTTTTCTGTTTTCTTTCGTCTTGGTCAGTTTGGAGGCTTTGGGAGACTGTTAGCTCATCCATGTTAGTGGTTTAGGTAAGTTCCTTTACCTACCTTAGTTTCTTTTTTCGTTATTGTGAATAGGGAACTAACCTCTGGTATTTTGTTGAACCAAGGTTCGTTTTGGTGTGAGTCGCCGTAAGGGGAGGAACCGGTTCGTTCGTGGGGACGTCGTTAGAGCTACCTTCAATCCAGGTATGGGGAGAAGGGTAGTGTAATCATAGGCTCGGGGCTAGTGTAGAGTAACAGGGTTCCCATAACCCCGGTTTGATTTGCATGATTATATGTTTGATGATTACCTGATTTAAGGATATGTTTAATGTGTGTTTCTGGTTATTATGTTAATGGTGTTATGTTGCATATGGTTATGGTCGCTGTTTGTAATCATTGTTATTAACATGATGATGTTATTGCTGGATTGATGCCATGATTGAGTTAGTTGTTGTTATGATGATGAGTTTAAACCTGAAAACATGCTGATAATTGATGTTAGGAATAATTGAGTACAAACCCTGATAATTTGATTAAGTTTCAGTCTCTGTTCCTGCCTAGAACAGCACTGTTGCGCGATGAGCACGACCGTGCTGAATAGGGAGCACGACCGTGCTCCCAGTTGAATTCTGGGTAAATGGCCGCGCTGTTTAGCACGGCCGTGCAGGACAAAGAGCACGACTGTGCTGCTGAGCACGACCGTGCTCAATAACAAGCACGACCGTGCTTCACTTAAAGGGAAGCACGCCCCTCACATGCTTAAGCACGACCGTGCTGGGTTACGAGCACGACCGTGCTCGACCCACTGAGTCAGAACCGGATTAAAGGACTTAAGGGGTTTTAAACCCCATTCCCCAATGATCATTAATTGATTAGACAATCTGGTTGATAATACTAAAGATAATTAAAGAAGATGAGATGGCGAGGTGTTAAGTCGATACCCTTTTGGGTGCCGCAAGCTGATGAGTTTTGCCTTGGTGCTGTTTGACCAAGGAGGCCTTGACCCCGTGGTTTGGGTCTAAGGTGTTGTTGTTATGTACCTTGGTGGCCGAGAGTTTGCCCTAGGTACTGCGGTTGATTCCGTTAATGTCCTCCGGTAGATTCCGCCAGGCAAGTTGGTGCGGTTGATTCTGCTGTTACCTTCGGTCGTTTCCGTTGGAGTTATGGAGGTGGTGTTACCGTTGTTGTTGTGTTGCATACGCACTGCATTGGAGTTGTTGTTTAGGGATGTTCGACATAGGGGAGATCGTCCTAGAGTACGGCGATCCGGCCATCCACGGTTGGAGTAGATTCTCCTAGCGCCTCCGTGACGAGGCATTCGTTGGTTTGATGCGTTGGCTATCCAAGGAGTAGATTCTACGGTGTTGAGTAGATTCTCAATGTGGATATTTAACTCCGAAGTCGTTCATCCCGAGTTTAGTGGATCCACATGCATTGTTAGTTTAGCGGAGTAGGACTGCATTGCACTGCATAGTATAATGATGATGTTGATATTTGGTGTAATGTTGTTGTGTTTACTGTTTACTTTACTTCCTACTCTTTGCTGTATATGATTACATTAACTTACTCCCCATGTTTGTTTGTGTTTGGCCTGATTGGCACCTTGCAGAGGATGACGAGCAGCCCGGAGAGGAGTGACTCTGAGGAGCCGCCACTCATTGTAAGGCTAGTTTATGTTATCGTAGTTGTTAGTTTCAGTTGTAATTCCGTGGATTTTATTCCGGAACGGTTATACCAGCTCAGTATGTGACATCGGGGTTGGGTTATATTTATTGGTTCATGTGGGACTTTTCTACCCATGGACAATTGTTATTTTATTCAATAATTGCATGTTTTCCTTTAATTGTTTTTAAATTAAATGGTTTTTAACATGCGGGGTAGAAGGGTGTCACATTTAGTGGTATCAGAGCAGTTCGACCTTGTTCGGACGTGGTATGAGTCAGTTGTGAGTCTATTGTGTGACTCTTGGATTGTCTATACATGTATAGATAATGATGTTTCAAGTTAGTTGCCTGTAGCTTTTACTCGCTTAAGTTTCTGTATTGAGAGTTGTGTTGGACTTGTACAGAAACTAATGGCCGGTAGAGGACGCAACGATCAGGCGATTGCTGACGCATTGGCACTCCTAACCAATGCTATTGGTCAGGTCAACCCTAACAATGGTGGGCCAGCTGAGTTCTAGGGATTGGATAAGTTCTAGAGGAACAACCCTCCATCGTTCAAGGGTGCGTACGATCCGGAAGGAGCTTTGTTGTGGCTGAGGGAGACAGAGAAGATCTTCCGAGCCATGGATTGCAACGATCAGCAGAAGCTCATCTTTGCTACCTTCATGCTGACCGAGGAGGCAGTGCACTGGTGGGATAACTGTAGGCAGAGGATGCAGGCTGAGGGCACAGCGGTTACATGGGCTGTGTTCAGGCAGAGGTTCCTGGAAAAGTACTTTCCCGCGGATATCAAAGATAAGAAGGAGATGGAATTCTTGTCTTTGAGGCAGGGGTCGCTGTCAGTCGGTGACTACGCGGCTAAGTTTGAGGAGCTGGCTAGGTACTACACTCCTTACCAGCATGAGACGGACGATCATTCCAAGTGTGTGAAGTTCGAAGCGGGACTCCGGTCTGAGATCAAACAGGCCATCAGCTACCAGGAGATCAGAGTCTTCCCTATTCTGGTCAACAAGTGCAGGATCTATGAGGATGCCAGCCAGTTCAGAGCTGCCAGTTCCAGAGGATCGGACAATCAGAGTGGCAAGAGGACTGATCAGAGGGATAAGGGCAAGCAACGGTATGCCCCTTCGGGCAAGGACTTCAAGCAGAGTGGCAGGAAGCCCCAGTTTCAGCAGAGTAGCTTCAGGGGTGGGTTTTCTGATGCCCCTAGAGCTATGAGGTGTGGAAAGTGTGGAGCACAGGACCACTATTCGTCCCAGTGCAAGGAAACACAAGTCATCTGCTTCAAGTGTGGCAAGCCAGGCCACATCAGCTGCGAGTGTGATGGAGCTAAAGCCGAGCCTCCCAGAGCTAGCAAGAATCAGAAGCCCCATGCCAACAGGCTGAAGACCACTGGGAGAGTCTTTACTCTTAGTGGAGCCGAAGCCTCCGAGTCTGATGACTTGATCCTAGGTACGTGTTTAATTAATGGAACTCAATTGACTGTATTGTATGATTCGGGTGCTACTCACTCGTTTATATTGCATGATAGGGTCAAGAGTCTTAAATTGCCTGTTACTTCCCTTGAGTTTGATTTGTTGGTTTCTACACCTACAAATAAACCTGTTTCCACTTCTTATGCATGCAAGAACTGTCATATTATTATAAATGATAAAACTTTTGTTGCCGATCTTGTATGCTTACCTTTGAAAGACCTGGACATTATTCTGGGTATGGACTGGTTATCTTCCAACCATGTCCTTCTGAATTGTTTTGATAAAACCCTGGTTTTTGGGACTCCAAAGGAGTCTAAGAATCCAAACCTTCTCTCTGCCAGCCAAGTACGAGCTTCGATGAGAGACGAAGCTCAAGTATACATGATGTTAGCTTCCCTGGATGTAGAGAGCAACCCTCCTGATGTTGCCAGCTTGCCGGTTGTGCGAGAATTTCCTGAAGTGTTTCCGGGGGATGTTTATAACTTACCCCCAGAGAGAGATGTTGAATTTACCATAGACTTAGTGTCTGGCACCGGGCCAATCTCCATAGCACCCTATAGAATGTCTCCTCTAGAGCTAGCTAAGTTGAAGAAACAGTTGGAGGACTTGATGAAGAAGCAGTTCATTAGGCCGAGTGTGTCTCCGTGGGGAGCACTTGTGTTGTTGGTGAAGAAGAAGGATGGTAGTACGAGGTTGTGTGTCGACTTTCGACAGCTCAACAAGGTGACCATAAAGAATCGGTATCCCCTCCCTAGGATTGATGATCTTATGGACCAGTTGATGGGCGCTTGCATCTTTTCAAAGATAGATTTGAGGTCAGGGTACCATCAGAATCGGGTTAATTCTGAGGACATCCCGAAGACAGCGTTTAGGACGTGATATGGTCACTATGAGTACTTGGTTATGTCCTTTGGTGTGACCAATGCTCCTGCGGTCTTCATGGACTACATGAACAAGACCTTTCACCCTTACTTGGATAAGTTTGTGGTGGTGTTTATAGATGACATCTTAGTGTACTCCAAGAGTAGGGAGGAACATGAGGAACACCTGAGGGTTGTCTTGCAGACCCTTGAGGAGAAGCAGTTGTACGCTAAGTTGTCTAAGTGTGAGTTCTGGTTAGAGGAAGTGAGCTTCTTAGGACATGTCATCTCTAAGGGTGGCATAGCAGTGGACCCAGCTAAAGTAGAGACGGTGCTCCAGTGGGAAGCGCGGAAGTCTGTAACCGAGATTAGGAGTTTCTTGGGGTTAGCCGGGTATTATAGGCGGTTTATAGAAGGTTTTTCTAAGATAGCTTTACCCTTAACCCGTCTCACCAAGAAGGGACAGTTGTTGGTGTGGGACTCTGAGTGTGAAGAGAGTTTCCAACCCCTTAAGAATAGGTTGATATCAGCACCAGTGTTAGTTTTGCCAGATCCTAGTGAACCCTTCATAGTTTACTGCGATGCTTCTAAGCAAAGGTTAGGTGGTGTGTTGATGCAGAATGGTAAGGTAGTCGCTTACGCGTCTAGGCAGTTGAAAACCCATGAGAAGAACTACCCTACCCATGACCTAGAGTTAGGAGCTGTGGTATTTGCCTTAAAGATTTGGAGGCATTATCTGTATGGGGCGAGATTTGAGGTCTTTAGTGATCATAAGAGTTTGAAGTACCTCTTTGATCAAAAGGAGTTGAATATGAGGCAGCGTAGGTGGATGGAGTTTTTAAAGGACTATGACTTCGAGCTGACCTATCACCCAGGAAAGGCCAATGTGGTGGCCGATGCCTTGAGTAGGAAAACCTTGCATGTCTCAGCTTTGATGGTTAGGGAGATGGATCTGATTGAGGAATATAGAGACCTTAGTCTAGTTTGTGAGTTTACCCTAAGAGTATTAGGCTTGGTACCTTAAAGGTTACCAATAGTCTGATGGATCAGATTAGAGAGGGTCAGAAGTTAGATAAGAATCTCTTAGACCAGCTAGAGTTGCTCGCTCAAGGTAGAGACCTAAGTTTTAAGGATGGCAGTGATGGTATCTTGAGGTTCAAGGATAGAGTTTGTGTGCCAGATGTTCCTGAGCTTAGGAAGTTGATCTTAGAAGAAGGTCATAGGAGTGGATTGAGTGTGTACCCAGGTGCTACTAAGATGTATCAGGACCTTAAGAGAATGTTTTGGTGGCCTAGGATGAAGAAGGATGTAGCTGAATTTGTGTATGCGTGCCTAGTTTGTCAGAAAGCTAAGATAGAGCATCAAAGGCCTTCGGGTAAGTTGCAACCTTTGAGTATCCCAGAATGGAAATGGGATAGCATCTCCATGGATTTTGTGTCTGGACTCCCTAGGACTCCAGCTAGTTTTGAGGCGATTTGGGTTGTTGTGGATAGACTGACTAAGTCTGCCCATTTCATTCCGATGAACATGGAGTATCCTTTAGAGAAGTTGGCTAAGCTGTACATCAAAGAGATAGTTAGGCTTCATGGTGTACCCTCTAGCATAGTTTCAGATAGAGACCCGAGATTTACCTCTAGGTTTTGGAATAGTTTGCAAGAGGCTTTAGGGACAAAACTTAGGCTTAGTTTAGCTTACCACCCACAGACTGATGGGCAGTCTGAGCGGACCATCCAGTCCTTAGAGGAATTGTTGAGGGCTTGTGTGTTAGAACAGTCAGAAAGTTGGGACAAGTTTTTGCCCCTGATAGAGTTCACCTATAACAACAGTTTCCATTCCAGCATTGGGATGGCGCCTTATGAGGCTCTGTATGGGAGGAGATGTAGGACACCCTTGTGTTGGAGTGAACCTAGTGATAGTGTGGTGCTAGGGCCAGAGATAGTCCAGGAAACAACAGAAAAGATTAAGTTGGTTCAGGAAAAGATGAGAGTTGCATAGAGTAGCCAGAAGAGCTACCATGATAAAAGGAGGAAGGCGCTCGAATTCCAGGAAGGCGATCATGTATTCTTGAGAGTTACCCCGACGACTGGGGTTGGTAGAGTGATGAAGGCGAGGAAACTTACTCCGAGGTTCATTGGTCCTTACCAAATCCTCAAAAGAGTCGGCGAAGTCGCCTACTAGATAGCCTTACCCACGTTCTTTTCAAATCTCCACAATGTTTTTCATGTGTCTCAACTCAGAAAGTATATTCATGACCCTAGTCACGTGATAGTACCCAACGCTATACAGTTGAAAGAGAACCTGACGTTTGAGGTGTTACCTCTTCGAGTCAAGGATAGGAGGGTGAAGCAGCTAAGAGGCAAGGAAATTCCTTTGGTTAAAGTGGTTTGGAGTGGGGCAACTGAGGAAAGTGCTACCTGGGAGTTGGAGAGCAAGATGATGGAAGCGTACCCGCATCTTTTCCCTTGAGGTACGTGTAAATTTCGAGGACGAAATTTTTATAAGGGGGGTGGAATTGTAACACCCAGTTTTTCGGAATTAATTTTATTAAGCTGGTTATATTAAGTTGGATTTATCGGTCGAGGGCATAGTGGGATTTTTGGCTAAAAGTCCCTTTTTGGTACATGAGCACGTCCGTGCTCATTAGCCAGCATGCCCGTGCTTAAAGTCAGAAGCGTGTTTCTGATTTTAAGTTGAGCACGACCGTGCTCAACAGTGAGTACGCCCGTGCTCAATGCGTAGACCACGTCTCGTTGATGTTAAGTGGAGCACGACCATGCTCAATAGTGAGCACGACCGTGCTCAGGTCCGAACGTTATATACATGACAGAACTAGAGGGTTTAACGTGTAACCCTACTTTTGATGAATTTCAGGCGCCACAGTGCGACCAGGAAGAGTCTTTTCTGTTTTCTTTTGTCTTGGTTAGTTTGGAGGCTTTGGGAGACTGTTAGCTCATCCGTGTTAGTGGTTTAGGAAACGTTTCTTTCCCTACCTTAGTTTCCTTTTCCGTTATTGTGAATAGGGAACTAACCTCTGGTATTTTGTTGAACCAAGGTTCGTTTTGGTGTGAGTCGCCGTAAGGGGAGGAACCGGTTCGTTCGTTGGGACGTCGTTAGAGCTACCTTCAATCCAGGTATGGGGAGAAGGGTATTGTAATCATAGGCTCGGGGCTAGTGTAGAGTAATGGGGTTCCCATAACCCCGGTTTGATTTGCATGATTATATGTTTGATGATTACCTGATTTAAGGATATGTTTAATGTGTGTTTCTGGTTATTATGTTAATGGTGTTATGTTGCATATGGTTATGGTTGCTGTTTGTAATCATTGTTATTAACATGATGATGTTATTGCTGGATTGATGCCATGATTGAGTTGGTTGTTGTTATGATGATGAGTTTAAACCTGAAAACATGCTGATAATTGATGTTAGGAATAATTGAGTAAAAACCCTGATAATTTGATTAAGTTTCAGTCTCTGTTCCTGCCCAGAACAGCACTGTCGCGCGATGAGCTCGACCGTGCTGAATAGGGAGCACGACCGTGCTCCCAGTTGAATTCTGGGTAAATGGCCGCGCTGTTTAGCACGGCCGTGCAGGACAAAGAGCACGACCGTGCTGCTGAGCACGACCATGCTCAATAAGAAGCACGACCGTGCTTCACTTAAAGCGGAGCACACCCCTCACGTGCTTAAGCACGACCGTGCTGGGTTACGAGCACGACCGTGCTCAACCCACTGAGTCAGAACCGGATTAAAGGACTTAAGGGGTTTTAAACCCCATTCCCCAATGATGATTAATTGATTAGACAATCTGGTTGATAATACTAAAGATAATTAAAGAAGATGAGATGGTGTGGTGTTAAGTCGATACCCTTTTGGGTGCTGCAAGCTGATGAGTTTTGCCTTGGTGCTGTTTGACCAAGGAGGCCTTGACCCCGTGGTTTGGGTCTAAGGTGTTGTTGTTATCTACCTTGGTGGCCGAGAGTTTGCCCCAGGTACTGCGGTTGATTCCGTTAAAGTCCTCAGGTAGATTCCGCGAGGCAAGTTGGTGCGGTTGATTCCGCTGTTACCTTCGGTCGTTTTCGTTGGAGTTATGGAGGTGGTGTTGCCGTTGTTGTTGTGTTGCATACGAATTGCATCGGAGTTGTTGTTTAGGGATGTTCGACAAAGGGGAGATCGTCCTAAAGTACGGCGATTCTGCCATCCACGGTTGGAGTAGATTCTCCTAGCGCCCCCGTGACGAGGCATTCGTTGGTTTGATGCGTTGGCTATCCAAGGAGTAGATTCTCCGGCGTTGAGTAGATTCTCAATGTGGATATTTAACTCCGAAGTCGTTCATCCCGAGTTTAGTGGATCCACATGCATTATTGGTTTAGCGGAGTAGGACTGCATTGCACTGCATAGTATAATGATGACGTTGATGTTTGGTGTAATGTTGTTGTGTTTACTATTTACTTTACTTCCTACTCTTTGCTGTATATGATTACATGAACTTACTCCCCATGTTTGTTTGTGTTTGGCCTGTTGGCACCTTGCAGAGGATGACGAGCAGCCCGGAGAGGAGTGACTCTGAGGAGCCGCCACTCATTGTAGGGCTAGTTTATGTTATCGTAGTTGTTAGTTTCAGTTGTAATTCTGTGGATTTTATTCCGGAACTGTCATACCAGCTCTGTATGTGACATTGGGGTTGGGTTATATTTATTGGTTGTTATGTTTTTACTTTTGAAAACTCATTTCAATTTCCGCGTTGTAAACGGTTCATGTGGGACTTTTATACCCATGGACAATTGTTATTTTATTCAATAATTGCATGTTTTGCTTTAATTGTTTTTAAATTAAACGGTTTTTAACATGCGGGGTAGAAGGGTGTCACACCAAGCTAGTACCTGTGCTGAGATTCAAAATTCCGAGAAGCCGGACTAGATTTCCTAATTGTTTTTGAGAAAAGGAAAGAAACTAGTTTACCGTGCTGAGATTCGGAGAATTCCGAGAAGCCGGGCTAATGTTCCGTTTGAGAAGAACCTAGACTTCGAGACGTCGGACTAGTGTTTGATTGTGAGGAGAATTCGAGAACATGGATTTGTTTTAAAATCCTAAGTTGGTATTAAAAATTTATTTAATACCTAAATGAAAGTAGTCGAGAGCGTTAAGCCTTAACAAGGAAAGAATGATACGAAAAAGAAAAGAAAAACGAAAACCTTGTTTTACATGCATAGTCTGGCTAATATGCCATTATAGCAGACGCGCCATTGTGTATCGAGCTACAATTTCACAAAGGGTGAATTGACAAACTGAATAGTTACGGACCAAAGACGGCTCCTTTAGTTTTTGGGTCTTCAGGGACATTCGGGTTCGAAATCCACGAAATGCTCGGGACTACAATCTCTGGTCGTGGAACTCGGTTACCCTGCTCGAAATGTACTCAATCAGGAACTATTCTGTATTATTTAGGTGAGATGCGATTCCCTAGAACAATTGAGGATTCGGACCCACGAGAGGTCGATCCAATTTCAAAACAATTGTGTTATAGGTATTATCGCGATCCTATCATTGCTCGGCAAAGGGAAGTTAAGATCTCCGGAGAATTATGAGTTAGAGAGAGAAATTATTGAAGTGACATGAAAGGTTTTATAAAACTGCATTTGGTTTTTGGATTGAACTCTTTACTCTAACTATGAAATTATGTTGTGCAATGTTCTTGTTGTTATGTCATTGTTTATGTGTGATGTATGTGGCTACCATTAAATGCTCATGTATTAGTAACTCACCTTTGCACTACTTCTGTTTTGTTTTCTTTTGTGGTATTCTGTTTTAGTGTACAGATAATGCAGAGGGGTTCTCTGTCCCACTCAGAGGGATTGGTCCCAACTTTTGAACAAAGTTGATTTACTAGAATAACCATGAGGTCTTTTCCAGTAAGAGTCTCATAGTGCGACCAACTAAGTTTATCGAGACAATTTCATTTGGAGAAGGTCATAGTTATATGTATTACGACTCTGAGAGTCTTTTATTGGATTACTGTTGTGTTTTTTAATGTCTTTTAGAACGACCAGCTTTGGTTTTTAAGGCTTTGTTGATTTATGATAGTATGTATGTTTATGGCTCGGAGAGCCTCTATTGTGGATAGGATGTTTATGGCTCGGAGAGCCTTTCTTTTGGATGAAAATATAAATATATTAGCACGTGTTTTTGTTTGGGATGTTGGAATTACAGAGGAGACTTTGTCGAATTTTTTGTAAAATTTTCTAGATCTTTATTCAAGTATAATGTGATTTTACTTTTGGGACGTTGGTATCACTTTTCCGGAGAATTCAGAAAGAAACTTTTTATACCCGAGTTTTCTGACTTAAATTAAATTCTTTTTTTTTTTCCGAAAGCAAAACCAGCAACTCTGTTTTTTTTTTTTATTCGAAAGAATTTAGATATGTATAGTCCAAGGGGGTGTTACAGATATAAGGACAAATGCATCAAACGTGGATTCAGTTTAAATTTTCATTTTTTTTTCCCGGTGCATTAACGTTCACTCGAATTATCTCCATAAAAAAAATCAACTCGAATCTGATTTTGGCTACGCATACTAATCTTCATAAGGATTTGCCAACTTTTTTCGGACTAAATTAAATTGATGCTGATCCATCTAAAATTAAAATTATAAATTTAGTTAAATGGCACTTTTGTCGCATTCAAAATGGTTGCAAAAATGAAAGTTTTCTTCTAAATTAAATGAACTTATTTATAAAATGAGCAAATGATCATTGATTTAATCTAGAGCTCATGATGTCCTTAACAAATAATTTAAGAGTATACACGCTTATAAAAAAAAAAATAGTAAATACATAGTTGCTTGTTTTATAGACTAGCCCACTTTAAAAAATCTAATTTGTCATTGCAATAATATATGTGTGGGAAAATAAAATTTCGATTACAATTCTTGTTGGATAATTTTTCAATCTTTTATCATTTATTAATATGTCTGCAGGCAGAAAATACAATCAAAATTTTTATTTAAAAAAAAAAGGGAAAAATGGTAAATTTGAACCTGGAATCACTTCTAAAGCGAGAGAGAAATGCTAGGAGTTTTGGACATCCTACATATGACATCCATACACGTTGATCACTGTACCAGGAGTTTTGGACAGTGCTGTGGAAAAACACGTTGTGCCTTATTGGCAATCGAGCCTGATCAGCTTGAAATCTCCAGAGACTAGAATCACACGTTGAATTATAGAGATGCCATATGTTTTTCAAAAATGATGATGAATCCTGTGTTACCATGCTATATTTGGAAATTTTCATGTTGTGTATATGACGGAGTATAATTGTATTTGATGCTTTTGTATTACAAGTATGTAGTTGTCATAATTCATCCATATATTGGTATCTCACCTTTGCATTTTGTTGGGTTTTCTCTTCTATGTGATATATATTGTCTCGGGAAATAGATGGATCTGAACATACCGTTGGCCCACTTCCGGGTTCGAGACATCATTTGTGAGAACTATCAGGATCCTTCATTGTGGATATTTCAGCTGGGAGCCCACGTAGCAATTTACACTAGCCCGGTATGTACCGTTGAGGGTAGGGAGTTAGATGGACCCATCCGAAGGATTCATACTTGGAGACTGTACAAATTTCACTACCACCAGTTGACATCTGCCTGCAGCATTGGGCAGCTCAAGGTCTAGTGGTTTTAGAACCTCCACAGCCACAGGTCCCGCTTCATCAGGAGGTAGAGCCCGCTATACTGGTTGCGGAGGACCCACTGGAGATGATGGAGGAGGATCCTCAGGAGGTTGTCGAGGAAGATCCTGCTGAGGAGATAGAGGAGGATCCACAGTACCATCCACTTAGTGATGATGACGACGATTCTCCCGATGAGGGAGGTAGTGTGGATGGGCTTCCATCAGTTTCACCCCCACAGGATGGGGAGGATCGTAGTGGTCTCCCTAATGGATACCACTAGGACTAGACCAGCTGTAGGTTTTCTTTTTGTTTCAAGGTGGAAGTCTCTGGATAGCTAGTTTGGGTTTAATGCATTTTGACTCCAACTCTTTAAACTTTGTTTTAACTCTTTAACTATATGTTAATTTTGGAACAAGTTGATGTACAAAAACATGTTGATCCACTCATTGTAATTTCTGTCAAAGTAGCCTGTCACCAAGAAGGCTTTTTGTTAATGTAAAAAGGTGTTTCATGTCGATGATGTTATTTACATTTTAGTCATTTATGTTTAATGATGCTTGTGGTAAAGAGTTCTATGTGATTTCCAAAAATTGTAAGTATCCGAAATGATTATATGTTCCGAAAGAAATTGACAACTTGTTAAAAGTATCATTTTCTGTAAAACGTAGTAATTAATGTGATGCTCGGGGAAAGGGTGTCTCACCGTGAGTGGGCTTTGCCAGGCTGCTATCATCTTCAGCCTCCAGCCAATTTGACAGAAACGTTTAAAAAAAAAAAAAAACCCAGTTACTGTTCCAGATCGTCTTGCTCCGATTTTGGCCTCGTTTCGTCGCGATTTTGTATGGGTTTCGATCAAAATCAAGTTTATAATTGTTATAGAGTAAAAAACCCAAATTTTAACATCAAAACATGAGATTTTCAGTCTCAAGATCGCGACTTTGATGAACCCTAACTGCAACTGGTTTTATTCAATTTCTCACTCCATAGTGAACGAAAATTCGTGATTCTTGTATCAATGGATTCATAAAATTATGCTCTACAAAAGCCCTATGGTTTTAGGTTCCAATTTTTCAAAAATAATTTCCGCAAAAACCACAAAATAATAAATAAATAAATAAAATGAAAAAAAGATTAAAAATTTGGAACCAGAATTTTTAATTAATAATAATATAAAATCATGACCATGTTTGATAACCAGTCATAAATCATATAATGAAGACTCTGATACCAAATGTAAGATAAAATTGAACCTCATGAATCACATTATATGAAATTAGAACACCGATACTACTATACTATGTACTTACTTGTTGAAGGCATGATCACCTCATTAGAAACATGAATCCCTTCTGAATGTCAAGTTCCTGAAATTGAAAGACCAAATCTTCCCCTGCCTGTTCACGCACTCCCAAGTCACAGTCGTCAATGGGGCAAGCCGTGGAGCAATTGATTATAATATCCATGACGGCAGAGGGGACCTAACCAACTATATATAATAATAACAATAACCCTAGGCACCTCCTATTATGGGCCTATAGGTTAAGGCCTACAATCTCACCCACACACAGATCAGTATTAGGTGCCAATAGCCCATTACAAATAGATCACCATATTAGCGGGGTTAAGCATCATCAAATGGATCATAACATTAGCCTGTTTTTCGCAAACCAAAAACCATAATTGATTGTAGCCCACAAGAATTATTAGAAATAATTCTAATAGAACCACCATTGGAGCTCATCTTCAAGCCTCTTCTTCTCTTCCAAGCTCAAGCCATCTCTTTGTCTCTAGCTTAGGGTTTCTAATTTCTAATTTTTGTGACAAAATGGCAAGGGGAGAAAGGGGATCCCCTTTTTAAACTAAGATCCCAAGACAATAATGCTCTCCACTAAAAGGGTATTTTGGGCAAGACTTAAAAATTAACTTTACTTTACCAATTAAATTTTAATGAACTTAGGTATTTCTAGTTATACACAACCCTATTGATGTCTTAAAATCATAAATAAATTTCAAAAGATTGTCCAAAAGCAATTTTTTTTTAAAAAAAAAAAGCGTAATTTATTAATTACAAGCATATAAAAAAACAAATTACCTTATAGAACTTCATGCAAAGAGATTTTTTTTATCATCAAGCCAATTAAACTTATAATTTTAAAATATTAAAAAATTGATAGGTATTACACCCATGCGCAACAATAAAGCCACTACTATTAGCAATGTCACTTCTCAGCTAATCTCCAACATTCCTGGAAAAGAAAATAGTGGACTTCTCCTTATTAATAGATTGGCCCGAGCTATCACGAAAGGCATCCAACAGTCGGGCAGGCCCAACCCATTTGGACCAGACCATAATGGGCCAATATATTTTCGAGCCGGATCAGACTGGGCAAATTTAAGTATAGGCTACTAATTTACTAGCCCAGTCCAACCCTATGCGGGCTGCGGGCCAAACGGGTTGGCCCATGGGCCAATACGCTTCAACAAAGATAAAAAAAAATTAAATATTTTTAAAATTAATAACATTATAAATTTCAGTAAGTTATAAATTTAAAATCAATTTTGTTAACAAAATTATTTTCTGTTCTTTAATAATGATAGATAAACTTATAACACATATTATATTGTTGTAATATCGTATAATATATTAGATTTTGTGCCTAACTCAACCCCACAAAACCGGCTTGTAAGGTGAGGATTGCCTAAGCTTTATAAGCACTACTTTGGCCATATCTCTAGGCGATGTGAGACTAAATACACCCCTCACACTCAGCACAATGAAGATGCTGGAGGCTGCAATGAAGACAGCCCAAACTTGCCGCAATTAAGGCAGCTTTCCAACACACCCCTCATGCCCAGGCCCAATGGGCTTGGAGCGTGGATGATGTGGGCAACCCAACAACGGATCTAGGATAGGCTCTGATACCATCTAAGATTTTGGGTCAGGTCGGGTTTTTTCATTGTGATGTTTGTCAGTTTGCGAAACACTATCGCACAACTTTTCTTCCTAGTAATAAGAAAAGTATTGAACCATTTGAGCTTATTCACTCTGATGTGTGGGGACCTTCCTCTACTTCTAATTTATCTGGTGCAAAATGGTTTGTGTCCTTTATTGATGATTGCACTTGAGTCACATGGATATTTCTCATGAAAGATAAATATGAAGTTTTTCAAATATTCTTGAATTTTCATCGCATGATTAAGACTCAGTTTGGCCGATCTATTAAACGGTTACGTTCAGATAATGGAAAAGAATATGTTAATCAGACTTTTTCCAGATTTCTTAAAGACCATGGTGTTTTGCATGAGTTAACATGTGTGGATACCCCACAACAAAATGGGGTTGCCGAAAGAAAGAACCGTCATCTTCTTGAAATGGCTAGAGCCCTTCTCTTTCAAATGGTTGTACCAAAATCTTACTGGGGGGAAGCTGTCTTAACAGCTGCATATTTAATAAACAGGTTACCTTCTCGTGTCTTAGATGGTTTTAGTCCTGTTCAACACATGACGTCTTTCTTTCCTTCCGCTCCCACCATGACCAGTCTCTCATGTCGTGTTTTTGGTTGTACTGCCTTTGTGCACATTCATAGGCAGCATCGTGGTAAGTTGGATCCTCGGGTTGTTAAATGTATCTTCATACGATATGCTCCCGACAAAAGGGGGTACAAATGTTATCATCCCCAGACTCGTCGTGTCTATGTCTCCATGGATGTTACTTTTCATGAAACAGAGTCGTTTTACCCCAGAACTCGGCTTCAGGGGGAGAGTGGTTTAGAAGCTGAGTCGTCGGTTGTTCCTCATATGGCCAAAAATCTTGAGTCATCTCCTCTTATGACTGAACCTCTTAAGTCATCTGGTTTTCCTCTATTGAAAGAGGTGGCATCACTTTCCGGTACTGTTTCTGAGCAAAATACAGAATCAATATCAAATGCAGATGATGATATGAGACGATACCGGATTCAGTTTCAGAGACGAAAAAAAACCCGACCTGGTCCAATAGCAACCTCAACTGTCTGACTCAGAGGTAAATATTCCAAACCCTGAGCCTTTGAATAATCCTTTAAATAATTATGAACCTAACCTTGATGACTTACCAATTGCTTTGAGAAAAGGGAAGAGAGCCTGTGCCAAATATCTTATATCACAATTTGTGTCCACTAAACACCTTTCAGTACAGCACCAGAGCTTTATTTCAGCAATCGACTCTATCATAGTTCCTACTTCAGTACAAGAAGCTTTAAAGGATGAGAACTGGGTTCAACCCATGCATGAAGAGATGAATGCTTTGGAGAAAAATCAGACTTGGGAGATTGTTGAGAAGCCGAAGGATAAGAGGATAGTTGGATGCAGATGGATCTATACAGTGAAATATCGGTCTGATGGGACATTGGATCTGTATAAGGCAAGACTGGTTGCAAAAGGGTATACTCAGACATATGGGATAGATTATGAGGAAACGTTTGCCCCGGTAGCAAAGATGAACACAGTTTGGATTATTCTCTCCTTGGCAGCACACTTTGGTTGGGACTTGCACCAATTTGATGTTAAAAACGCCTTTCTACATGGGCACTTGGAAGAGGAGGTATATATGGATATTCCACCAGGGTATGACCCTACTGGTGGAGGGAATAAGGTGTGCAAATTGAGAAAGGCCTTATATGGGCTCAAGAAGTCTCCTCCGGCTTGGTTTGGAAGGTTCACCAATGCTATGGTATCCTTAGGTTATAGACAGAGCCAAGGAGATCATACCCTCTTTGTTAAACATTCTCAGGACGGCAAGCTCACACTTCTGTTAGTTTATGTTGATGACATGATCATTGCCGGTGATGATGAGGTTGAGAAACGGGTTCTGAGAGACAAACTAGCTGCACGGTTCGAAATGAAAGACCTGGGGAAGCTGAAGTACTTCCTTGGGATAGAGGTTGCCTACTCCAAACAAGGCATCTTTATTTCCCAAAGGAAATATGTCCTGGATCTCCTTAAAGAGACAGGTAAGCTGGGTTGCAAAACCACAGGGGCACCTATTGAACAGAATCACAGGATTGAAAATAATGAGGAGAGACCAAGGGTGGACAAGGCACAATATCAGAGACTAGTGGGGAAACTGATATATTTATCCCATACCAGGCCAGATATAGCCTATGCTATCAGTGTGGTTAGCCAGTTCATGTATGATCCACGTGAGAGACATATGCAAGTAGTAAATAGAATCCTCTAGTATTTGATGTCAGGCCCAGGAAGAGGATTATTATTCAAGAAAAGGGAAATTTTGTCCATAGAAACCTATACAGATGCAGATTATGCAGGGTCGATTGTAGACAGGCGATCCACCTCAGGGTACTGCATGTTTTTGGGAGGAAATTTAGTGACTTGGAGAAGTAAGAAGCAAAATGTAGTTGCAAGATCTAGTACCGCAGCAGAATTTCGAGCTATGGCCCAAGGGATTTGTGAATCATTATGGATGAGAATCATACTGGATGATCTCAGAATAAAGTATGAAGCTCCTATGAGATTACTTTGTGACAACAAGTCTGCCATTAGTATTGCTCACAACCCAGTCCAGCATGATAAGACTAAACACATAGAGATAGATAGACACTTTATCAGGGAAAAGTTGGATGATGGTCTATAGCTGCTGAGTACGTGCCCTCAGAGTTCCAATTAGCAGATGTCTTCACCAAGGGACTTCCCACAGAGCGGTTTCATGGTCTTACTTGCAAGCTGGGAATGATATATATCCATTCACCAGCTTGAGGGGGAGTGTTGTAATATCGTATAATATCTTGTATTTATGATTGATATCATCAGTTATAATTAGACAGATTAGGTTCTTATTCTTTTCATTATTAGGGCAGATTTTCATCCTTATTTTTAGGGTAGCATTTAAATCTCTTTTGTCTATATATTGTAACATTCTCAGTACAGAATATTTCAAGGAATAAGATTCAAACATTCCAACATTCCTTTGTTTCTATATATATATTACTACAAATATTAGTGTGTTAAGTACGTAATTAACAACGAGTAATGAAGCAAGAAACACAGATAGAAAAATGTATATTGGGTGTTAAGTTACGTGTTTTCATCCAAGAGATATGGGAGGGAGGTTTTACTATTTGTTTAGTATCAAGATTAAACTCCCCAAGAAATGTATGTTGGACGATATAACATCTTTTATTCTTTTAGAGAGTAAGACAAGTTTTTTGACAAATTTAACTAGTAAAAATATATTATTCAAAACACGTGGAAGTGGAATTACTATCCTATAAATAATAATGTATTCAAAATAGTGAGAATGTGTAGTATAAAAATGTAATGCTTTAGTTCAATTTGTATCTTTTTTATTTTCAAAGTTTGGGCCAACGGGCAAGCCCAGCCCATCATAGGTCATCCCACCTTGGGCCAAAGAATTTTCGGGCCGAGATGAGATGGGCAAAAATAATTTCGAGCACAAATTTTATCAACCCAGCCCATGCTTAATGTTGGCTATTCGGGCCAGCCCATCGAGTTTGGCTCATTTTGACAGCTCTATCCAACAGTGGCAAAATACATTCAGCTTGAGCTGATGAAGCTTCTGAGAAAAGGAGTAGATCATCTACAAATAATAAGTGTGATATTGGCATCCCATTTCTATCGGCTTTAATATTTTTCCACTAACCATTCTCCACAACCTCAACAATTAGATGGGATAACCTTCCCATACAAATATCAAAGATGTAGGGAAAGAGGGGGGGGGGGGGTTCCCTGCCTAATACCTCTAGTAGGCAAAAATTCTTCTGTTTTATCTCCATTCCATAAGACTTTAAAGGAGGAGGAAGTAATGCAAGCCATAATTAAGTCAACAAACAAAGCTGACATGTTAAGATCAGATAGACAATC
Source organism: Echinosophora koreensis (assembly GCA_035048595.1). Classification (NCBI taxonomy): domain Eukaryota; kingdom Viridiplantae; phylum Streptophyta; class Magnoliopsida; order Fabales; family Fabaceae; genus Echinosophora; species Echinosophora koreensis. The sequence continues at coordinate 149,020 of JAPCYP010000214.1, forward strand.
CCAAATAAATTGACAAGAGAGCCTATCATACGCCTTCTGTAAATCAATTTTAATAGTCATAAAACTCTTCCTACCATTCATTCTTTTCATAGTGTGAACAAGTTCATGTGTAATGATAATATTATCCTAAATATTTCTACCACGAATGAAACTCACTTGGACAAGAGAAATACAAGAACTAAGCCAAGGCTTTATTTTGTTCGCAATAGATTTCGTCAAGCACTTATAGATGGTATACAAAGAGTAATGGGACGAAACTGTGAAATAAATTCTAGCTTGTCAATTTTAGGAATAAGTGTGACACCCGGGGCTGACGAGGGTAGGAAGTGATCGCTGGTACAAGAGGGCATGGTTAAGGAGCGACTCCTGGCAGACTTCTAGGGTAGAGTGACACACGAATAAACCGATTACACACCAGAATGAGAGGGATCCTGAGACTATGTAGGTATGAGACTATACGGTTGAGGAAGACTTACATGAATTGATTTGTACTACCTATACCAACAAGATGCATCTTCTTTTCGGAAGTCCATCACTTAAGAACTCTACAGTTGCTTGACTTAGAGAAATTATGAGATGTATGACCTCCTAGGAAACTTTCCCAGGAAGCGTGTGAGTGAGAATAAAGCACGCTGAAAAGACTTGTGTTTTTTGGCGACATCTCTCCTAGCACGGTGTGGTTCGGGGATGAACCAAGCGGAAGCTAGTGGGCATATGATACCTGGGGCTGCCGAGGGTATGGAGTGGTCGCCGGTGCAAGAAGGCACAGACAAGGAGCGGCTCCTGGCAGAATTCTAGGTGGAGAGACACATCAATGAAGCGATTACACACAAGAATGAGAGGGATCCTGAGACTGTGTAGGTATGGGACTATAAGTTGAGGATGACTTATATGAATTGATTGGTACTACCTATACCAATAAGATGCATCTTCTTCTTGGGAGCCCATCACTTAAGAACTTCACATTTAAGCGTGCTTGATAGGAGCAATTATAGGATCGGTGATCTCCTGTGAAGTTTTTCCAGGAAGTGTGTGAATGAGGACAAAACACACTGAAAAGACCTATATTGGTTTGTGGGGACAGTCGTCAATCCATAGAACAGCCAGAGATGTTACCATAAGAACAAGCAAAGTGCTATTAATATCGCTAATATATTCATGTTCATCCCAAAGAAATCGAATATAATCGCGAATAGACTGGCTTATCATACTCCAATTATGCTTATAGAATAAATCCGGGTATCCATCCTCCCCCGGAGCCTTCAATGAACCTGTACCAAACAGAGCATCACAAATTTCTTTAACAAAGATAGCATCCTCCAAACGATTATAATCTTCCCCAGATAGGCTTAGAAAATTTAAGCTCGAGGGGATAGGGGGACGATTCAAAGAATCTTCAAAAAAGAGCTGTTTATAAAACTCAATAGCAAGATTTTTTAGTTGATTTGGATCTTCCTCCCAAACACCAAGATCATTTCGAAGACCCTCAATTTTATTCTTCCTTCTTCTAACAACCGTCTTCACATGATAGAATTGGGCGTTTCTGCTACCATCTCTAATTCACTCTTGTCTACACTTCTGAAACCAAATAAGGGTTACGCCCATTAGAGGAAGCAATTTGAATACCTTTAATTCTTGGCAAGAGCTCCCTTTTCATTTTGAAAATATTTCCAAATACCATCCTATTCCACTCATTCAACTTAGGAGTCAAGACGGCTCTGTCTTCAATCCTTGAAGATTCTCAGAAAGTGAATACTCTCTCTTCCACACCAAACTAAGCAACTCTAGGAAATTAGCATGGTCCAACCAAGCTGAAACAAAAAAATAATTGTTCCATGTTTGAATTAAAAAATGATCGTGAGACTGGGCAAAAAAGTGGCCTAGGAACTGTACAAAAACCCAAAATCTTGTCCTTTAACAAATCATGAGAGTGGAACAACTTTTTGTCCATGCATATAACACAAAATTATTCTCACTTGTTTTTTACATATTCTCTCTTTTTCTCTCTCTTATTTAATTTTACGTTTACGTTATTAACTTATGGATTTAATTGGTATACACTGTGTCAACCAATAAGAATTTGACACACCATTAAAAATGTTTGACTCTCTATCTAACTACCTTAAAGTCATCAACTCCATGATTTTTGATTGATTGTCAGTGTAAAAATCTTTACACTGATAATGTAAAGAAATTAAACTCTTAACTTATTATAAGTATAATATATATTATATAAATAATCTTGTACATTATATTTATAAAACTTGGAGTTTAATTGCTATACACTGTCAGTGTAAAGTTTTTTATATTGTCAACCAATCAGAAATCATGGTATAAATGACTTTTAAGATGGCTAAGATAAGAGTAGAGATTTTTAATGATTTATCAAATTCTGGTTGGTTGACAGTGTAAAAAATCTTTACATTGTGGGTGTATATCAATTTAATCCAAAGTATAATATATATTATATAAATAATCTAATATATTATATTTATAATACTTTTATATATATAATATTATAATTTCCAATAGTATATTATATTGCACTATAATATATATTATATAAAATAACTTTATATTATATATAATACTTATATTATAAAGGGTATTTAAGTAATTTTTTATTTTATCTGCACTGTTCATTGTCTCCTAAACAGTATACAGGACAAAGAGTTGTGTTGTGTCTTAAGCATTTGTCCGGTACTGTTCTCCTTGTCCTGTCCCTTAGTGTCTGTGACACCGCGAAAATGAAGTGGATTTTTTTCTTTCACAACTAACATGTATATATATAAGACTCGTTTGATAGTCGGGATAAGATAGGGGCAGATATGATAAGAGAGCAGGATATAAGTAAGATATGATATGTGTGACACCCTAACTTGGGTCATCACATGATTACCCGTTTGCGGAAAATAAAATCATAAATTCGCTGGTTGCTTTCGGAAAATAATGTTTTCTCAACGTTTGTCTTAAACAAAATGTGGTGATAAAAATTTTTCTTTTCAACATCGTCACAACAACGTTCACATAATCACACTTAGATATATATATATATATATATATATATATAAGTCATACAGCTATACTGCCTCGTATGTTTCACACTTAAACATTTATAATGAAAAGATTATTCCCAAAACATAACTTAACGTAAACCTAAGCTGGTCAAACACTACGACAAAAAGAAGCAGCATCAGCATGCCCCGAACTAAACATTCTTATTCTTGTAGACGCCATAGTCCTTAAGAGGTTCATCTGAATTCCACCACATAGAACCTAGAAAAGAAACCACAAATAAAACATGCAAGAGTGAGAAACCGACAAATAGATCATAATGCGAGAACCATATGTACGACACAACAAAACATATACAAACCCATATCAGTTAATTTCTCACAATTAAATTATCATACAGTGCAATATATCAAAGGGTCTCACACCCAAACATCGTCATTTTAAAATATGAATGTATGAACACTTCAATATTTAGGCTCTAAAATTTCGTACTTAATCTCATGAGATATCCCAACCTCGTGATGAGTTGATCAGACTCAATTGCCACACAAGGCAAAAAGGCACACAGCCACAGGCACACAGTCAAAACCCATTGCATACTGTCCAACATCGTGGCACAGTGATAACATCGTGAATGGGGTCTCATTGTCCTCCCGGCACAATGAAGAACATCGTAGCATGATCTACCTGACGTCGCAAGGTAATCACTCATAGAACCGTAGCACGTCTGCCAAATGCATGCAAGAAAAACACTTTATTCTCGACACTTTTCTTTGTGTTATATCTTTCTTTGTCAAAGCTCTCAAAAGCTTTCGACCAAACATCGTTTCAAACATCTTTAAAACTTTTATTAAAACACAGGACCTCAAAGTCCGAGTGCTCAATCACGAAACCCTAGACTGATGCATCAGGCTTAGGTTCGTGGTAATAGAAAACAACTCAAAATGTTTTAATTTCTTTAAGTAGATACCCAGTCTACAACACAACGAACCTTAATACCCCGACGTCTCGGTAATTAAGTTCAAACCTCTTTAACTTGAATTCGGAAAATTTGTTAAGTGGGAACATTTCTGTCATAAAACACCGGTTACCAAAAACATCATTTTCAGAAAAGAGGGTCACAGAGATTTGAAGTTCATAAAAAATACACGTTGCCGTTTCTAAAATACTTGCCGTCGTCGGTTTTCCAAATTGCCGTCGTTAAGTCATTTTAAAGTATTTTAAGGTAAAACTTAGCTTTTTCCGCTTAAACAATTTTCTAAATTCACGGTTAAGTTATTTTCACAGATTAATCTCACAAAATAACTTTTTATAATATTGCAAAATATCTTATGTAAAAATTAGCAGTAGTAAAATATTTTCACGGTTACCCCCTCTCTGTGACACATAATTCACTTTTTCATAAATAAATCATTAAAATAATAATATTTCTCAAATACTTGTTATTTTTCCCAAATAATATTTTCCATAAACATTATATTCCAACATTTCTCATAAAACATTGAATATAATTTATACAGCTTATTAAAGCTTTTATCTGATTAATCGGTTATGCACTGACCACTGTCAGGCTTCACAAACAACATCCAACATCATCATCAGAACTATATTACCAGACAAATCATACATCATAGCAATATAATATATATCTGCGGATAATTAAATAAATTAAAAGCAGATAAATAATCGAAACACAGATAAACAGCTAGAAACACATAGCCAAATAAAATAAACCAGAAACACCACAACCACATAAACAAATACATACAGACCACAAACATAAACATATGGCCATCCGAATAACCCGTCAGGTAACCCCTCTTACCTCTTGAAGATTCGACCTCCGATTGAAACTTGACACTGCTTCGAGAAACGGCGACACATGTACGTAGCTCAAAGTGCTAACCTTCATCAAACCATAAGGTAATCCATCAAAATCAAGCAAAACAATCCCTAAGTTCCTCTAATAGGTCACGGCCTCAACATGGTTGGATGGCTAAAAATTCTCAAAATTGCTTAAGTCATGGATTAATGATCCTAATGCACTTAAGACAATGGATTAAGGATGATACAACAAAGTTTGGATCAAAATCATCGTAACCACAATGTTAAGATTTTCGGCCTCAACAACATAAATAGTTTAGGCTAGGGTTTGATCTTCTAATCACTTGAATCAACAACTAAATGGATTAAAGATCATGAATCAAGCATCATTTAAACAAAGTTGAAGAAAAATCTTACCTTACCTATATATAGATAGGTTCGGCCAAGCATAGGGAAGAAATTTTTGTTGATCACATGCTCTAGGATAATCAAAGTATACATGATTCTAAGATCATAGGAAGTGGTTTCAACATCATAGTATTTTTCTAGAATTTGTGATGGATTTTCAAAGTTTCTAGATCTAGAAATGGAAAAATATGATTCATGGCATAAACATGAGAAATACATGAAGAAGAAAGCTTAGATGATCAAGGAGATGAGCTTTTACCTCTTGAAGATTAAAGAAATGAAGAAAATGATCAACCTTCACTTAGTTGAAAACTGGATAGCTTGAGGGTGTGATGGTTTTGTGAGTGTATCTCACAATATACTCATCCAAAAATCACAAACTTTGGCTTGTTATAAATATAAGAAGAAAAGGAACAACTTTAGTGTTTAATGTTTCATTTGGTTCGGATCATAACAGGGGTGAAAAGGGCCTTCTTTCTGCTGTTTCGTGTGTTGCTGAGAATTCTGGGCAGTTTCGGTATTTTGAGTATATCTCCCAATCTACTCATCCGTTTTTGATGTTCTTTAGCTCGTTGGAAATAAGAGAGGAATAGGAACAACTTTAATGTAGAAAGTTTTTCGAGTTTCTAAACAGAAAAGGGTCAGAAGTTGCGAGACAGTTTTGGCTGAGTAAGAACATCAATGTGTGTTCTTAGAGTTCTTAAGAGAAAAGCTTAAGTTCATGAAGGAAATGGCATGAATGGAGGAAATGAAATTGCCTAAGTGTGTTAAGTGAAGAGGCCCATGAGTTTTGGGGGTAGTTTAGTCCAAAGACTCAATGGCAAGGCTTGCAAAATTCATGAAAAGCTAGGGGCAAAATTGTCTTTTCCATGCAAAAATATCCTATTATCATATGCTCCATTATGGCCATTATGACTAGGATAAGATCGTCATAAATGCTTGTCATCTCAGTCACATCAGTCATCTCAGCTCCGTTGCTGACCCACCAATTCATCTGGCGCAGGTTTTTCCTAGAGACATCTCGACGTTTAATGCCCGGAACAAACAAAATATTAAATTTTTTTCGCTAAAATTTTCAAAACTTCCAGTATCGTAGTAAATACGATAAAAACATTTTTCATCTCGTTTACGAATTAAAATTAGGCTTTCTGAGCAGTAAACTTTTACTGTCAGTGAAAACACAAAAAACGACAGACCGGGTTCCGTCTGAATTTTCAACCAAAAATTTCACCGTATACTTATAAAAATAAGTATGATATGAATATGACTTTGATTTTTCCCAAAATCATTTTCTAAATTTCAGATAAAAATATAAACATTTATTTATATTTATACCGATCTTAGAAAGCAGAAAAAATCCGGGTGTTACAATATGAGCATGATAAACTGTTATCATGTCCGACGTCTGATGTCCACTAGATAACCAAGTAGATAGAATTATAATTTTAGTATGAATTATAATCTTCAAGGTTTACAAAACCAGACCGGCCATCAAACCGGTGAAGGCGATTCAAGGTTCAATGGTCCAACCGAGGTTGAACCGTGGTTGAACCGGTTATAATTAAATAATGTTATTTTAATTTTTAATATAATATATTAAACAATATCAAACAAAAAAAAATATGACTAATAATATCACATAAGTTCATAACATTGAAAAATAAGTTTCACTTACAAATGTCATAACTCAACATATATAACATTCAAAATGACAAAACCAAATCAAAAAGCTATGAGTGACTGAAATAGTGAAACCCTTAAAAGCTAGGGATGGGAAACAACGTCGTTTTGTGCTTGCCAGAGGTTTTTTTTTTTTTTGAAAAATTTACTGATTTCACGAACCGGACCAGACTGCCCCTTAACCGGTTTTGGCCGGTTTCATCGGTTTTGAATCGGTTCTGCGGTTTTTGTACCGGTTCAATGCAGGGACGATTTTCCTACCAACCGAACCGCTCTAGGTCCTGGGTCCCGGTTAAACCAGTCGGACCGGCCGGTCCGGTTTTGTAAACCTTGATAATCTTACACTCGGACTAATTGAATTTGAGTCAGAAAGGTGTAAAATTCTTTTAAGGTCTATTATTTATTATTATTATTATTATTCACAGGGCTTGGACAGTGGACACATCCTTGTTTAGGAAATGGATTTTTTTTTTTCTTGCACAAACTTGATTTGAATGATGCTTCTTTAAATAAACAAAAAGTCAAGGGGCAAAGTAGTAACCCACAATGGTTCGGGATCCCATATAAACTGCATCTCAGGAGTCATCCACCCAATACACAACTCACTCACAAACACACTATTTCTCTATCTCCCTCCCCCACCCCCCACCTGCCACCCAAAGAGACACACAAACAAAAATGTTTAGCCCATCACGTCTCAAAACCTTGCACCCTCTTCAAGTTTTCTCAGTAAAATCATCTTCAGTCTTAAGCTCCATGAAGCTCAAAAACCTTATCCACACCCTCATAGTCTCCCACATGTGCCGAATCATTCGCGCACTCTCCAAAGTCAAAGCCTTTATCGTTGAGATTCTTAAGGATAACCACTCCTACCCTTCTCAGAAAAAGCATTGCAGCAAGATCAGCAAGAAGATTATCATGGGTTCCTTCAGGCTTCACTATAACTGGTGCTCTTCCAAATCTTCTCATGTTCTTCCAGTCCCAGCACGGGTTTTTCATCAAGGGTTGCCTGCAGATAGTGCTACCCATTTGTACTATGACTCAAACTGGAACACTACTGTCATTCCAGCTGGTGAGGATTGCCCTGACTCACAGCTTGCAGGGTACCTGCAGTGGCTTGAGGAGAATGTTCATGATGATGATGATGATGATGGTGAGGATGTTATTAGTACTACAAATTATGAGAAGGAAATTAACAAGATTGATATGCTAGCAGAAATGTTCATTGCCAATTGCCATGAGAAGTTCAGGTTGGAAAAGCAGGAGTCTTATAGGAGGTTTCAAGAAATGTTGGCTAGGAGTTTGTGATAATGTGAAATAACAAACGGTGTCTGATGTTTCTGTTACAAGTCACTAGTTAACTAGCATGGTGAAAGTTTGTTGCAAATCAGTTAGTTGGGTAAGTTGAGTTCAGGGTTTCAAATAAAGATCTGCGCCTATAATTGGGGTCGTAATGTTTTGGTTTTGTAAATTTCCAATATCGAAACACGACCACTATTAAAACTGTATCAGTCGTATTTTCTCGCAATTTAAAACCTTGGGTGAGTTTGTTGTAAAGATGTGTCTATTCTTAGATCATTTAGCCAGTTGAGATATTTGTACACTTTATTTATTAAATTAAGAGCAGATATATCATTAGTCGCTCACTTAGAGTATGCTTATTGATGATTGTTATATCCATGGGTGTATTGAGGGCTACCTTTGACATATGGTCATATTTGCCTTCTTCTTTATTGTCATATTACTTTCCGAAAAATGAAGAGGAGTGGATGGGGGAGTTGAAGAATTCTACAGTATGGGAAAGATGGGTTACATGGGTAATTGAGCAATGCTTCTGTTCAAAGTCATGGACTCAAGGTAGTTTTAACCTGGAGTTGCAAGCTTGTTTTAGAGTTATCATATTTGAATATAAATTTTGGACACCGTATGTGATACCGTATATATTTATCTCTATCTCTGACTTACTTTTTATCTTCTTTGCATACACATTTCTCAAAAATACATCCAAAAAACAAAAGAAACACCAAATGGTGTCCCATTTTGATGTACAAAAATCGTTCCTCTTGTATTAATTGAACTGCTGTTTCAAATGAAATATCTCTATGACGCTCTCTCCCCGTCTGCTTACCAGTAATTTGCATATAAATAAAACTTTGTACAAGTGATTCTTTTATGGATTCTTTTATTCCCCAAAAGGTAAATGATATAAACTGCCACTGATTTCTACATAAGTAAATTGGAGTTGTATAGGGTGTGGAAAGAGATTGTTGTTTATATATGGACATAAATTTAATTAAGGAGATCATCACATGCAAAGCCGTATCACTTTATACGGCGCCTTGTCTTCTGGGGACCTAAATATCGTTCTAAATTAGTGGACAACAACGTCTTATCCATTATTAAAGCGATTTTTGGTGCCACTCGCTTGTTTGCTATTGTTAGTGTGGGTTGTGGCTAAAAAGAACGGCCAAAGAAATATGAAATAACAGTCTTCCAAATTCCAATTCATATGTTAATTCTTTAATTTACTAGCTAGGTTGCCCCCTAGTTTCAAGTTTGATTCCGTTCGCGTGTGTGTATACATCGTCCCCTTGTTTTCATGGAAAGTACGGAACTTTAAGCCTATTGAAGCTTCCAAACCGACTCGTTGCGTATGCTAAGCACTTGTCAGTACAGACTATGTTTTGCAACTCACATCAGCTTATTTACTTTAATAATTTATTTATTTATTTATTTATTTATTTTTGGGTAAAAGTAGATGGTGTCCCCACATTTCAGGGTGTAAGATATTACACGATATAACCGGGGCCATGGTCAACTTCGTCGATGGGGTTTGCCTTGACCCAGCCCCAGTTATAACATGGTTTGCCTCTGAGGTTTAATATTCGATGACCAGGTATCTCGGTGGACAAAGTTATAAGGCTAACTCTGGATCAAAAGATGATGGTTAATTAGGAAAAAAAAAATCTCCTCATGGTGGGGATCGCAGGATTTGAATCCCTGACCTTATGAATAAAGTTTATCCGTTTCCACAATTCATTTCTGTTTAGACCAATCACTTTTGGATAACACCAAAGTTTAGTTGATCATTTATATTATACATAATATGATATTTTGATTGTTCTTTCACATCGTCATATTATATATTTATTTCACTTATTGATCATGTTGTATATATCCATAATTATTAACACATGTAGACATATGTCTATCAAGAATATGTACTAAGATTTAATAGTGGACTCAGTCTATACCCAACCCACCTGCTCCAACCCTCCGTGTCATTTAACTTATATTCAACATTTGATGAGTTTTCAACAAGAAAATCAATAAAAGAAAGGGGAAAATTATCAAGAAGGTACGAAGTAAGTATATGCTCTATATATGTACCACTTTAGGTGGACGATATGCACTTCCAGGAAAGACTAGTTCTTGGGTTCATAACCAAGAATCCTATTTATCTTAACACTGACTCAGATAACAACAATATTAAAATCGTGGTCCCAATTAGATTTGTAATTGCATGGATCAAGATGCACGCCCCACTACCAGACATCTAAAACAGATTAGAAACTGGCAAGATAGTTATAGCGATAGATCCAACATGTAGTTATTATACTTTTTAAACCCAAAATCATGTTCACAAGTAAAGATAATACTAATTCAAGGTGAACGCTAGCGCTATGGTGCACCACCCATCGAAGTGGTATACATGGCACATTGTGTGCCAATTATTTTGCCATGTGGATCATTTGACTATTCAACTCATGTTATATATTTTTTTCAGTAGTCAACATATGTATTTGCATTTGGTATTTGCATATTTAGTATTTACAAAATACATGGATGGTGGTTGGCAACGAGTTAAGCGTGCTTGACTTGGAGGAATTCTGGGATGGGTGACCTCCTGGGAAGTTTTCCCAAGAAGCGTGAGTGAGGACAAAGCACGCTGAAGAGACCCGTGTTGGTCTGTAGGGACAGTCGTCAATCCATAAAAGCAGCCAGGGATGTTACAAATGGTATCAGAGCAGCACCTCTCCCAGTATGGTGTGGTTCGGGGACGAACCAAGCGGAAGCTGGTGGGCATGTGACACCCGGGGCTAACGAGGGCGGGGAGTGGTCGCCGGTGCAAGAGGCATGATCAAGGAGCGGCTCCTGGCAGGCTTCTAGGCGGAGGGACACATGAATGAACCGATTACACACCGGAATGAGAGGGATTCTGAGACTGTGTAGGTATGGGACTATACAGTTGAGGATGGCTTATATAAATTGATTGGTACTACCTATACCAATAAGATGCATCTTCTTTTCGGTAGCCCATCACGTAAGAACTCCATAGTTAAGCGTGCTTGACTTGGAGTAATTCTGGGATGGGTGACCTCCTGGAAAGTTTTCCCAGGAAGCGTGAGTGAGAACAAAGCACGCTGAAAAGACCCGTGTTGGTTTGTGGGGACAGTCGTCAATCCATAAAAGCAGCCAGGGATGTTACAAACATGTGACACCCGGGGCTGACGAGGGTGGGGAGTGGTCGCCGGTGCAAGAGGCATGATCAAGGAGCGGCTCCTGGCAGGCTTCTAGGCGGAGGGACACATGAATGAACCGATAGTACACCTGAATGAGAGGGATCCTGAGACTGTGTAGGTATGGGACTATACAGTAGAGGATGGCTTATATGAATTGATTGGTACTACCTATACCAACAAGATGCATCTTCCTTTCGGGAGCCCATCACTTAAGAACTCTACAGTTAAGCGTGCTCGACTTGGAGCGATTCTGGGATGGGTGACCTCCTGGGAAGTTTTCCCGGGAAGCATGTGAGTGAGGACAAAGCATACTGAAAAGACCCGTGTTGGTCTGTGGGGTCAGTCGTCAATCCATAGAGCAGCCAGGGATGTTACAAATGGTTTCAGAGCAGTTCGATTCTAAATCGGACTGTGGTATGGGGCTTTTTCTAAAATTAAGACATGGGCGCATAGGACTGCTGTTAGAGTTATAAAAACTGTATGCTATTCTTTTGGATATTGGGCCTGGCCAACCCAATATTTGATTGACGGTGTACAGATTTATGGCGACTAATAAGCAAGGGTGTGGATTTTATTAGAGACAAAAAGATTTTAAATTTGGTTTGTGTGAGAAACTTTGGAGTTGACTGGTGCTTGAATTTTTGTTTTTTTTTTTGTTTTCTGTTGTTGATATTCTTACAAATGGTATCAGAGCGGCACCTCTCCCAGTACGGTGTGGTTCGGGGACGAACCAAGTGGAAGCTAGTGGGCATGTGACACCCAAGGCTAACGAGGGCGGGGAGTGGTCGCCGGTGCAAGAGGCATGATCAAGGAGCGGCTCCTGGCAGGCTTCTAGGCAGAGGGACACATGAATGAACCGATAGCACACCTGAATGAGAAGGATCCTGAGACTGTGTAGGTATGGGACTATACAGTAGAGGATGGCTTATATGAATTGATTGGTACTACCTATACCAACAAGATGCATCTTCTTTTCGGGAGCCCATCACTTAAGAACTCCACAGTTAAGTGTGTTCGACTTGGAACGATTCTGGGATGGGTGACCTCTTGGGATGTTTTCCCGGGAAGCATGTGAGTGAGGACAAAGCATGCTGAAAAGACCCGTGTTGGTCTGTGGGGTCAGTCGTCAATCCATAGAGCAGCCATGGATGTTACAATGATCGGAGGTGGCTGTAACATCCATGTTTTAGCGTTTGCTTTCAAGTATGTTGAATATGTGTAAGACTTGGATTAGATGTTTGATATGTTGGTTAAGATGTAGGAACTTTTGCATGGCAAATACGCGATCAAACAATGTCGGAACGAGTTGAAACAACAACTAGGGTTGTTGTCCAGGAAACCACACTCAAGCGTGGCTCCTTCTCAACTCAAGCGCAGCCACGCTCAAGCGTGGCCGTTGGCACGCTCAAGCGTGGCCGTCAACCAGACAGCTTTTGGCTTTGACTCCACATGGCAAGCCTTGATTGGGTGCATGGGGCGGTGGAGCGGCGAGCTTCGCACTGAAGAAACCTCGCACGCTCAAGCGTGGGCATGCTCAAGCATGGCCCTTCCCATGCTCAAGCGTGGGCAGTAAAATGGGCAAAAATAAAAGCGAGGCAGAAGTGAACTTATGTTCACTTTCACCTCGTGAAGAATAGAGAAACAAAGATTTGGAGAGAGAGAGAGAGAGAGAGAGAGAGAGAGAGAGAGAGAGAGAAGTCAGTAGAAGAGTTGAACTTTCGACTCGATTCTCGACCCGATCGATCGTCCTATCGCGATTCCGACTACGTCATTGTGATCTGGCAACGACATCTTCTAAACCCTAGTTTCCTTTTCTTCTCTAAGCTAAGATAATCTATACCCTTTTTATGCCGAAATGTCGTCGGTGACGGTATTGAGGATATCTTTCAATCCGTCTATCGGTTTTCAATTCCGTTTTCAGATTAGGGTTATCTGTAACGTATGCTTCGTAATATGTATTCAGGTGAATTTTCAAAGCACCGGAGGTGTCTCTATCAAGCGTGGCAGCAACTATGAGATTAGGGAAGTGTTCGTTTCGTTGCATCAGAGTCAGCTAGACTCTTCTCAGGTGGATGAAAGAAGCCATCTAGCGTCGAAAATGGCTAAGTAGCATTTTATTCAATACTGGCGTAGGGCGACCTAAACCCTACTAGTGAGCGAGTAACGAACAATATCAATATCACATTGGGGACTATTTAGTGGTACCAATGATGATATTGAAATTGTAGGTTTATCGCAGTTAGGTTAAATTTATGATATTCGAAGTTGCATGATTTTATCTATTAAACTGTTCATTTTGTGCTATTTGGTTTAATATGCTATGTTTGGGCTGATTGTGTTTATCTGATGATAATATTAATATTTAATATTATATATATGCTTGATGTGGTACATGCTTCTTTGTCCTGATGATATTGATATATGATGCCTTAAAGTGATGCATGTGAGGAGTGTGAATAATGGAGATTATATTCATGCCTAACCTGAAATGATAATATTTAATTAATATTAAGTTATTATGGGATTTGAGATATAACATGAGATGAGGAGGAAAGTTTAAGGCATTAGGTAATGACTTGGTACAAGTCGGTGAGACTCATATAGATACATGTTGTTGATCACATCCGTGTGTTTGGAACACACGAGGTCTGAAGTCCTTGCAGGACCGTCCCAACTTAGAATTAGGCTGTGCAGCTATAGTGTCATTGCTATGCATGAGCACCCTCGAGATAAAACCAAGGTGTGTACTGGAGCGAGATGTGCAGCTATAATGTCATGCTTTGCATGAGCATTCTCACCGCAGATGAGGGTGTGCACTGGGATTTGGGGACACGTCGCTTCGACGACAGACTAACATCCCTAAATCAGAGGAGGGATGAGTGACAGGATTGGTGGTGGCAACGTCAGCATAAGTTGTATGAGTGCGAAGGGTAGGTTTCTCGAGGATGATTGTGTGTGTGTATGTGTGTCTATATATATATATATCTGTGATGCATGTCTGTGTGCCTTTATTGTGATAAATAGTTTTTTATCTCCTTTTCTTTCCATGTACGTCTTTTCTATCTTTTCACTATCAGACTTAGACGAGCAGCATGGCACAAATGGATCATCCTCGAATGACCAACCCAGTCGGGTTCCCTCTAATGGGTACCCTTGAGCTCGAGTATCTAGACCCGAACGGATGGCTGTTGGACCCAGCCAGCGGATTTACTATATATACGGGTCCTGTTTCTGCTTATGTTAGATGGGGTGATGGACATGGACAACTTTTCGGTTTCGTTGGGGCATTTCGTCTCTGCTAAACCCTACAGTTTCCCGTTGGCTTTCCAGAGCCACCCTTCCCACTGATGCCGCCGATGCCAGAGATGATACCTATACTAGTCCTTGTAGCTGTGCATGTACCAGTACCGGTACCTTTTCCTGCACCTGCACCAGATGATCAGGTAGTACAAGACATAGATCCCATTCCTGAGCCAGAGGTTCCAGAGATGCCTGATGTTAGACGAGTTGGATTAGAGTCCTCTAGATTATCTTCTCGAAATAGTTTGAGATACCGACGCCTATTCCATCAGCGCCCTAGGAGGAGCTCATCCAGAAGCAGCAGAGGAGTATCAGGGCCATCCAGACTTTAGCAGAGACACCGAGGAGGCAAGGATGATAGTCAGGGTAGCAGTATTCTTCTATATATAGAAGGGCCAGTGCGTATCTTGTTAGGTGTATATAGTGTGTGGTGAGAACTTTTTGATGTATTTGAGATGGGCTGGGTATAGAGTGACGGTGAGGCATCTTTTGTTAGCCTTTTGATGTATTTTCTGATTTCAGCTGGTTTGTATCTTTATACGGGATCCTACTGATGGGAGTCCCTCTACAGTTAGTTATGACAGTATTTGTTTGATATTGCTTATATATATATATGTGTGTGTGTGTGTGTGTGTGTGTGTGTGTGTGTGTGTGATGTTATGTTTATTTTTGGTGGTTGTTTTATTTAAGGTTTTTATTCCTTTGCCGTTTATGTTTATCCTCTTAACGCTAATATCACGATTAAATTTTTAATATATTACGGTTTTCTTTGGGACATCGGGGCATTTGGTGATATCAAAACAGTTTGATTCTGGTCAGACTGTGAGGTTAGGGTGTACTGGTCATTTTAGTGGAATCCATATCGGATATTGACTATACTTAGAAGTTGGGAAATGAGTCTGGACGCGAAAGCTAACATTTGTATGTCATATAGTATTTATATACCAGTTTTATGTAATATTATATGTCATATGAACGTGAGCTGATGATTTCTTTGACAGGATCATGGCTCTCGATAGAGGACGTGATACACGTGGTGGTGGTGAGACTTCTCATATCGGAGGTGGAGAAGAGTCATCTAAGACTCTTTAGACTATCCGAGAATTGGCTACTGCACTGCTGTAGTAGACGCAGCAGAATGCTCGGATGGTGCAGAGAGACCGAGAGCAGCAGGAACAACAGAACCAGAGAAGAGTTGCTGAGTGGCCGACGATGGTGGCTGGCTGCAGTGGCCAACGTTGGTGGCTGACGGCCGTGCCTATCGTTGGTGGCCGGCGGTGGTTACCTTCTATACGTCTAGTCGTCCACCGTATTTCAATGCAAAATTATAAATACAGCACAAATATCATTTGACTACAACTACTTTTGAAAAGTCAAGCTTTTTTATATTAATCCATGTGGCAAAATAATTGACCGACAATCTACCATGTGGGTGGTGGCACCACTTTGATGGGTGATGCAGCTTAAACGGACCCCAATTCAAATAATCATGTCAACCATTTCTCAGAATGTATTAATTCAAAAGCAGAAATGATATCTGCACACCTGGTTTTGACACCAGGGTGCGCACCCGCTATTGTAGCATTACTGTAGCGCTATTGTAGCATTTTTGTTTTTGTTTTTTTTTTGTTTTACAAATTTTGACCTTTTTTTAAAAAAAATTTTTTTAGCTTTTTTGAATACTAACATTTTTTTTTAATTACGTGCAAATATCTGGTTAATTCAGTTTACTATATGGTTAATGAGTCATTTTTTGGGACAAATTTTGACTTTATTTTTAAAACAAAAACACGTGGTTAATCCTTTGAAAATGGTTGGTTAATTCAGTGTATTATGTGGTTAATGGGTAACTCCGATGCTTCAACCATTCTATATTGTTAATCACGTGCAAATATTTGGTTAATTCAGTTCATTATATGGTTAATGGATTATCCTGAAGCTTACAATCATTTTTCACAACTATGTAAATATTTGATTAATCTTATGCAAATTTCTGGTTAATTCAGTTTATTACATGGTTAATTTGTGTGGAAAATTATTGTAAGTTTCAGGATGACCCATTAACTATATAATAAACTGAATTAACCAAATATTTGCACTGGATTAACAAAAAATGTTAGTATTCACAAAAGCTAAATTTTCATTGTTTAAAAAAAAAAAAAATCAAAATTTGTTAAAAAAAGAAAAGAAAAAAAGAAACACTACTGCAGTATTACTGTAGCACTACAGTACCCGAATGTCATATCCGGGTGTGCAAATAGCGCGACCCAATTCAAAAGTGAATGATTTTCCTTTCCTCCTGTTTGTGTTCTGTCTCACTTGACTAGAATAGATATGTAAGAGAAAAAGAGGAAAAGGGAAAGCTTGTAGCCTTGCTGCAGGAATTGCACATGTGAATGACAACAGCATGGAGCCATTGATGTCATGTACTGACGCACCTAATCAAAGTAATACACTTTATCCGAATTTGGACATCAATTAGTTTTAGTTACTATACAGGTCAGCCAAGGGTGAAATTTCCTGCCTTTTCTCAGTAATACATTGTATAGACACTTTCTTTGAATACCTTGTCCACATATCACATATGCCAGCTGCATTTCTGGATCTACTTAGTTGTTGGGGATCTCAATAATTAAGCTAAATTTGTTTTTTCTAGTAAAATAAATGGTGAACTGTACTTTTTTCAAACTAGTGGGATCCTGAAAATCAGAAACATCAATTTAATTTCAAGTAGTTATCTCCCAAGAAGAAATTAATTGGATTTATGGAAGTAGATTAAGAATCTAGGATGGGGATTGGTCAATGGTAGGACTTAATGTCTGATTTATGTTGGATCCTAATGAACCCTGTAAGAATCTTCTAATTAAACAAATGATAAACATTTTGGAAGATAGACAAATATGAATATAAATATTTTCTTGTTCAGCCATGTGATGCCTGCACTGTCTTTGTACGAGGCCAAGTTTGATTAATTGAGAATTTACATAATGAATTATGTAGTTGTCAACATCGGATGCGTGTGCATGATTGGACTTTGTATAAACGATGATGATTGATTGATAAGGAATCTCCATTGTGAATTGTACTAGTAATCTTTTTAGAGTTAAGTACCCGCAATGCAGCCAGCTTAACGCACAATCGCGGATAATGTCGACTACTGATGCTATGTTTGGTTAAAAAAATTTAAAACGCAAACGGTCATTCAATTGAAAGAAAGCTCCAGTTTGAAGCTTTGGTCAAAAGCATAAAAAAATATGCTTCGGGATGGTAAAAGTGTGGGTTTGCATCCGTGTTAATCTAAACCAAACATCATGTGAAATTGTGAATCATTTTTATGTTAGATATAGTTGTATATAACTACATGTCCTTTTCATTTTTACTGAATCAGTGTTTGTTTGTGCAGTGGAAACCACGTTCCCCCACAAATCACGGTCAAAATGGCATTATAGTAAATTTTGTTGCTTTGAGACGTAGAAGCAATTTGCTTCAGAAAATCACGTCCGCGTTTGCTCTGACGTACCACCAAACACGCTATAATTTTCACCTATTTCTCTATCTAGTGATCTGATCTATACTGAGTAAAACTGTAAGTACAAGAGTCAAGACTAGTCCAGTCAAGATAATCCTTTTGCAAGTACATGATTCTTAGGACAGTAAAGGAAAACCGGAAGGCATCAGCTGTTGCCTCCTTTATTCTGCCGAATTTCCCTTTATTCCGAAGCTTCTTTGGCTACTTTATTAGAGAGAGATAAATGGAATCTTTAATACAGCTTCCTTGATATCAGATAAATAACAATCTTAGCAATACACTTTTTTTCAATACTATTTTTTAACACATTTGTATAATATATTTTATGTGAAACTCGTTAAATAGTCAGTGATTTAGTGGGTACTGTATAAGATATGCATAAAAAAATATTAAAAAAAATATGTTGCTATCATTTTTTACCTGAAAATGGCCTGCCTTGGGATTTTATTCTAGGATAGGATCAAATGGATGAGACGGCTTTGACCTCTATAGTGTAATTTGCTAAATTACTAATTTGGTGTATGTTAAAATTTTTTTATTTATCTGGGTAAGTCGTATATGGTATATACGACTTTGAGATCGCATATACCATGTACGAAGTCGTATATACCATGTACGACTTTACTTTTGTTTTTTCTAATAAAATAATGGAAGTCATACTTCTCATATACGACTTACCCTATTCAGGTAAAAAAAATTAACAGAAGTCATACATGGGAAGTATGACTTTCATTATTTTATTAAAAAAAACAAAAGTGAAGTCGTACATAACATGTACGACTTTTAAAGTCGTATATGACATGTACAACTTACCCCAAATAGGTAAATTCTTTTTAACTTGCACCAAATTGGTAATTTGGAGAGCAAATTACACCATAGAGGTCAAAAAGTCGGATGAGATGGTGGAGCTAATCTACATACAGTTTCTCACCTCAAAGTTCAAAGGATACTTCTTGGATCACATGAAATAGAATAGCCTGAGTGGTAATTAAGACAAGATGTAATTTTGAAGAGTTATGATATTTGAATAGCAAATTTCAGATATCGTATATGACATCTATATTGGCTGAGGTGGAAAACTCGGCCGCCGAGCTTGGAAACTTATCTAACTTAACGATAACACTTATCCAGAACTCAACTAACAAACCTTACCTTAGAGATAAGGGATTAGTCTTATCAGATAAGGAGGTTGGAGTTGGGCTAAAAGAGATAAGTGATAAGAAACGATAAGCCAGATCCTAGAAAATAGGATCGGATTATTCCTCTATAAAAGGAGGAAGAGCCTAAGAGAATTTTACTAACCTTGGTGTTCTCCCTTAAGCGTATTAGAGGTCCCGGTTGTGATCAAGAGACTATCAAAGAGTCCTTGCCTGCCGGTGCATATCGGATACAAGATTAAGGGATTGCAGCACACTATGATCAAGGGTTGAACTAAGAACTACGTTTGGCTTTGATTCCCATTGGGATACGTAGGACCGGAACACAAGTATTCTGTCAAGCCATAGTCTAAAACAACCCTAACGTTCACTCTTGGTCTGACGTTTACGGGCGAGATTCCGGCAAATCAGAATCACGGCAAGAACATTTGGCGCCCACCGTGGGGCCGAGGAAAACTTTCCCCGGTTCCATAAGAAGATCTAATGGTGACTACACATAATGGACCCAGGGGAGGGGCCCACAGTGCGAATCAACGTTGATCATGAGGCAGCAAACTCTAATCAGCACCATGACAACCCCCCACCTCCTCCTCTCAATGAAGATAATCCTCAGCTGGAGAGATCATGGCACAAACTGAAACAGTTGCGTCAGGAAAACGATGAGATTCCTACGGAGTACCAAGGCTGTTAAGAGCTTGGAAAAGGGGAAGATCGGCAAACGCTTGCCGAGGAAGAGCAGTCTTCACCCGAGGACAGCCAGAGAGACCCCACATATGCACCTTCTCGTGATGATACAAGCCGACCTTCCAGAACCAGATCCGGGCCCTGAGGGTTCAGGGGTCAGATCTCATACTGAGGAGACTCTTTAGAGAGAAAAGGATAAGAGATAGACGACCGAGAGTACCTTCACTGATGCCATTGATGAGGTGATCATACCTAGGCATTTCAAATCTCTTAATATTGATAAGTATAATGGCACCACCGATCCAACTGAACATGTAGAATCTTTTATTTCATCTATTTACTTGGTGACCAATTCGGAAGCCATCATGTGCAAGATTTTTCCAACTACTTTGCAAGGGCCTGCCTTGACTTGGCTCATGAATCTTCCACCTCGGTTAGTAGATTCTTTTGACATGCTAGTAACTAAGTTCATTGCACAATTCACAGCAAGCGAAGTCATAAAAAGCACTCGGTCTCACTTGTGAATTTCAGGCAGGATAAAAATGAATCACTCAGAGATTATATGACTCGCTTTAGCGCTCAACAGGTTTTAATCCCCAATATGAGCTCCTCGGAACTCTGCCTTCATATCGTCATGAATGGTATAAAGCCAGGACCGTTCTTTGAATATTTATCTCGGAAGCCACCGAGAGATTTTGAAGAACTGCAGGAAAAAGCCATAGGGTTCATGAACTCGGAAGAGATGGTAGAGTCCAAAAGAGAAGTTTTTTTGAAGACAAGAGCACGATCTCGAACATAGCAAGAGACAGAGGAGCCAATCCACCTTAGAATTTCAAAAGTAATGACAGAGGGCTCTCAGAAAGGCAACCCAGATACAGTCTTATACACCACTGAACCGATCCAGAGCCGCTATTCTCCAAGAAGTGTGTAATACCGAGTTGCTCACACTGCCGAGGCCATCCAAAACTCCTGCTCAGGCTGACAGAAGTAAGGAGTGCAAGTGGCATCAAAACTATGGCCACTCCACTGAAGACTGTAAAACAGCCCAGGATAAAATTGAAGAATTGGTACAGGCAGGCCGACTTGACCGGTTCGTTCGCCGAGATGGTAATGGTGACGGACGAGCCGGCCGACGGCGAGGAAGACGGGGTTATGACAATCGTAACCGAGATGAGAACCAGCGAGGTAATAATCAGAACGGAGATCGGGATAACAACCAGAGACCCCTAATGATGAGGCGAAGTTGGAGTCAGAGGAGTCATTAATACCATCTCGGGAGGTTTCGCAGGAGGAGGCACAACGAGTTCAGCTCGGAGACGTCACATAAAGGCTATCCGATCTGTCAACTCGGTTTCTGAAAACCTGCAAGGCCGAGACCTCCCAATTACTTTCTCAGATCATGACTTCCAAGGATTAGATCCTAATCAAGATGACCCAATGGTAATAACGTTGAAGTAGCCAACTACTCGGTCAAACGAACACTTGTTGATCAGGATAGCTCGGCTGACATTTTGCACTTGGCAACCTTTAAAAAGCTTGGAATTCCAGAAAAGTTGATAAAAGAACAGGAGGACAAGCTAGTGGGGTTCGCCGGAGAGCAGGTCAAGACTCGAGGTTATATAGACCTCTTGACAACATTTGGTGAGGGCAAGCTCGCCCGGACCATATCAGTCAGGTATGTTATTGTCGATGCCAACACTTCATATAACATCCTCATCGGGAGACCACTCTGAATGAGCTCGGGCAATTGTCTCCACCCCACTCACCATGAAATTTCCAGCTGATTCGGGTGAGGTAGTCGCAGTCCGAGCTGACCAGAGGATGGCCAGACAATGTTACGCAGATAGTTTGAAGGTAACTCGGGAGCCGGATATCACAGAAATGCTAAGGATCATAAAGCAGAAGTGGTAAGCTCGGTCAGTTCAGTTAGCTCGCAAGATCGGTTGACATGTTCGAATTGGATCCAAGGATGAAATGTATGAGTCCAGAGCTGAACCTACAGAATCTTTGGAAAAATTTCAATTAGGAGCCCAGGCCGATCAGTGCACAAGCATCGGCAGTCAGCTCGACCCCTCGCTGAAGCAGCAAATTCAAACAGTTTTAAAAGAATGCTGACCTTTTGCTTGGAAGACATCGGATATGCCTGGCATAGACCCCAATTTCTGTGCCACAGGCTATCTATATGTCCTGAGGCCAAGCCCATAGCCCAGAGGAAAAGGAAGCTCGGCGAAGAAAGAAGAAAGGCTGTAGCCGAGGAGACTGCAAAGCTGATAAAGCCAATTTTATCAGAGAAGTGAAGTACACCACTTGGCTAGCCAATGTTGTGTTGGTAAAAAAGCCAATGGCAAGTGGAGAATGTGTACTGACTACACCGATCTCAACAAGGCATGTCCAAAGGATTCTTATCCTCTTCCAAACATTGACAGATTGGTGGATGGAGCAATCGGGTTACAGAGTCTTAACTTTCTTGGATGCATACTCGGGTTACAACCAGATAAGGATGTATCCACCAAATGAAGAGAAACGGCGTTTATGACCGATGGGGCAAACTACTGCTATCGAGTAATGCCCTTCGGTTATAAAAAATGCTGGTGCAACATATCAAAGGCTTATGGACAAAGTGTTTCTCAACAGATTGGAAAAAACCTAGAAGTTTTATGTTGATGATATGGTGGTAAAGTCCGATGACCCAAAGCAACACCCCGCCCGACTTGGAAGAGATTTTTGGCCAACTCAGAAAGTACAACATGAGGTTTAAACCAGAAAAATGTTCTTTTGGTGTACAAGGAGGAAAGTTCCTAGGCATGTTAACACACAGGAGGAATCGAGGCCAATCCCGATAAAATGTAAAGCTGTCATTGAAATGCGGAGTCGGCAAACTGTGAAAGAAATACGAGGCTGGGCAGGCCGTTTAGCTTCCCTATCTCGATTCCTCCCTAAGTCAGTAGAAAGGCTAGACCTTTTTTCCAACTCTTGAAAAAACCAAAGGAGTTCATCTGGACGAGAGTGTGAAAAGGCTTTTGAAGAGCTAAAATTATTTCTAGCATCTCCCCCGATTCTAACTCGGCCACAGCTCGGCAAGGATCTGTATTTGTATTTATCTATCAATGATTATGCAATCAGTGCAGTAATCATCCTGGAGGAAGAGAAGCAACATATGCCAGTGTATTACGTCAGTAGAATCCTGAAAGATGCAGAGACATGGTATCAAGTAATTGAAAAGCTCACCCTTGCTCTAGTCATGGCAGCTCGGAGGTTAAGACCTTATTTCCAGTCACACCAAGTTATAATCAAAACAGATCATCCCATAAAGCAGGTGCTTAGAAAACCCGATCTAGCAGGACGAATGATAGGTTGGTCAGTAGAATTGTCAGAGTTCGGTCTACAATATGAACCGAGGGGACCAATGAAAGCTCAGTGCCTCTACGACTTCATTGCCGAGCTCTCGTCATAACCGAATTCAGAACCCACTACTTGGCTTCTGTATATGGATGGTTCATCAAACTTAAAGGGGAGCGGGCCGGAATAATTCTTGAAGGTCCCGACGATCTTGTCCTGGAGCAATCCTTGAAGTTTGGTTCAATGCTTCAAACAATCAAGCAGAGTATGAAGCTCTTATTTGCCGGGCCTAGTTATTGGCTAAAGAAATCGGGAGTCAAAGGATTAAGTGCCAAAGTGACTCACAGCTTGTAACCGGACAAGTCACGGGGAATTACCAAAGAAGGATCATCAATTAACCAGGTATTTGTGCAAAGTCACTAGTTTAATTTCAGAGTTTGACAATTTTACTATTGAGCAATACCTGGGAGGAAAATTCCAGGGCCGATCTGTTGTCTAAGTTGGCTACCACCAAAGAACTAGCCAACTAAGAACTTTCATTCAGGAAAATCTCCCTGAATCGAGCATAAAAAGTGCAGAGGTGTCGATGATTGAGCACTATTGATCGGGGCTGGATGACACCATTCTGGAGTTCCTGACCTTGGGACAAAATGCCTGACAATCCCAAAGAGGCAAAGAAAATTCGTCTGAAGTCTTGTCATTACACCATCCGAGATGGAGAACTGTACAGAAGAGGGTTTTCCATGCTTTTATTAAAGTGCATAACAAAGGAGTAATCCGAGTACGTAATGGATGAGATGCATAGAGGAATTTGTGGAATGCATTCCGGTGACCGATCCCTTGCAGCTCGGGTCCTGCGAGCAGGCTTCTATTGGCCAATCATGAGATTAGACTATGCTGCCTGGACTAATAAGTGTGACCCTTGTCAGAAATTCGCTAATGTGACGCGAGTACCAGGTGAAGAGCTTCATTCCATGTTATCACCCTGGCCTTTTACTATGTGGGGGATGAACATTGTGGGCCCTTTCCCTGTTGCCAAAGGCCAAGTGAAGTTTTTGCTGGTAGGGGTAGATTATTTCACTAAATGGATTGAAACCGAGCCATTAGCTATTATCTCGGCTAAAAAGGTTCAAAGTTTTCTATGGAAAAACATCATATGCAGACATGTTCTACCTTATACAATTGTCACTGACAATGGAAAGCAATTCACGGACAAAAGGCTTAAAGAATTCTACTCCAACCTCGGAATTAAACACAAAGTAACCTCGGTTGAGCATCCACAAACAAATGGCCAGGCAAAAGCATCTAACAAAGTCATTTTGAACGAGCTCAAGAAAAGGTTGGGCCAATCAAAAGGGGCATGGGTTGAAGAATTACCGCGCATCCTCTGGGCTTATCATTGCTCACCACAGTCATCAACTGGAGAAACGCCATTCAGGCTAACCTATGGAACTGATGCAATGATTCCAGTTGAGCTCGGCGAACTTTCTTTCAGAAGGCAACATCATGACCAAAGTAAAAAGGAGGAAGAGATCCGAGTTGAGCTTGACATGGTTGAAGAAGTCCGAGATGAAGCAAAAATCAGGGAAGAACTATGCAAGCGGAAAGCAACTCAGAAGTACAACTCAAGGTTGCGGCCGAGAGAATTTGTGCAAGGAGATCTAGTACTAAGATTGCAAAATGATGCAAGAAAGGACTCCAAAGAGGGCAAGCTCGCAGCAAATTGGTCTGGCCCATTTAGAATAGTTGAAAGGCTAGGAAATGGAGCTTATAGGCTAGAAGAGTTGTCAGGAAAGGCTGTTCCAAGAACTTGGAACACTTCCCACCTTAAGTTTTATTTTAGCTAAGTATATGTAAAGCAGGTGATGTACTCTTTTTCCTACCCTGGTCTTTTTCCCATGTGGTTTTGGCCGGAAAGGTTTTAATGAGGCATGCCTAGGTAAATAAATGAATAAAGTCCATTTCAGTTACACTTATATGTTATGGGACTAAAAATTCACTTTTATTTGCATTTAAACAAAAACACAACCTAAAAGGGTCGACCGAGCTGAAATCGACCGAGTTGAGGTCGAAATGCCGGACCCAAAGAGGTAAAATCAAAACCTAAAATGGACTAAAAGGGTTGACCGAGCTGAAATCGACCGAGTTGAGGTCGAAATGCCAAACCCAAAGAGGTAAAATCAAACAAAACCTAAAAGGGTTGACCGAGCTGAAATCCACCAAGTCGAGGTCGAAATGCCGGACCCAAAGAGATAAAATCAAAACCTAAAAGGATTGACCGAGCTGAAATCGACCGAGTTGAGGTCGAAATGCCGGACCCAAAGAGGTAAACGAGACCCGCAAAGGCAAGTAAAAACCTAAATAGGTAAGAATAAGCTTAAAAAGGTTAACCAAGTTAAAAACGATCGAGTTAAGATTGAAATGCCATGCCTAAAAAAGCAACGCGAAAGTTTAAAAGGGCCGAGCTCACATGCTCAAAAAGGCCAAGCGAAAAACCGAGCTCCATCTGATGAAAAACTTGGGCAAATTTCTAGTGTTAACACATAGTTGAAAGCTAAAGTAAACATCTGAGCTGAGAAAAACTTAGAAAAAATGCTAAGTTATCAAATAGCAAAACAAGTTGCCATTGAAAAGCAAAAGTTGTAATATTCGTTACTGAAGGGACAAAGCCCAGTGTACAAAAAGTGGGCGTGGCCCAAGCAAAAAAATACATTTTAAGAAATAAGAGATTTTCTAAGTTACTCATGGGCATCCCCATGAGTAAAAGTTTCAGTAGGCGCCAAGTGAAGGCCATCGCCATTCAGAGGAGGAGTACCAAAAGTTGAATCAGGTATTCCACCTTCGTTTTCTTCTCCCTCCTCGGCAGCTTGCCCTTCAGCTTCCCCTGGAATTTCTCCCTCTTCTTCTTCGTCCTTAAGCTCGGACAAAAGAACTAAGACCCCTTCCTTGTTAAAGTCCTTGTCCACATCAGCTTGGGAGTAATCAGGATCAGGGTTAAAATGTTGTAGCTGTTTCACAGCTCGGAAGAACCCGTTAATATGCTCCTTCATGATGCTAGCCTCGGCTTCAGCAAGATCAGATCGCAGCTTGAGGTTGGCCCCCTTCTCGGAATCCAATGATTTTTGAAGCATGAGGTTGGCCTCCTTCTCGGCCTCGGAATCCTCGACGATCTTCTGAAACTTAGCTTTTTCAGTTTTCTCTTGACCAGATCGACTTGGAGGGAGGAATTAGCTTTCTCAAGCTCGGTTTTTTGCTCCTTTAGTTGCCCAATTAACCGTGCCTGTTCTTCACATTTAGTCATGGCTTGGGCTAGCTCATCCCTCACCAATAGAGTACGAGCTCCATCGGCTCTCATCGCCTCCATCTTCTTTGCATTCGTGGAAAGTTCATTGCTCCAGAAGTGAGTGATGGATGAGATCCGAAGGGCATAAGCAGCAGCAGCCTCCATACTCGCCTCAGGGCCCTGCTCCAACAAAAGCCGAGCATCAGAAGGCTTGAGCACTTAGCTATCAATAAGTGAACCGGGGTTGAAATCATTGCTCCAAAGCAAGCTGAATCCTTGGTTACAATGGCCATTACCCCACTTAGTGTCCGCTGTCAGATCGGTCACATGTGGTGTTCTTTCAGTTCTTCTCTCAGCACTACGATCCTCATGAGCTACGGGAAAGGGTAAGATGCTCCTCCTCAGTATCTCTAGTTGAACATCGGCTCGAGCCCACTTGAGAAGACGAGTGTCTGGAGCAGAAGTTTCAACAATTTTCTTCTTCTTGCCTTTCGCGTCAGCAGCAGGAGCTGAAGCACCGGCATCTTGATGAGCCGACTTCTTCAGCAAAGCCTTGTAGTTGAATTTTCCCATTATCACTGCCAAAAGGAGATCGGTCAGAATATAATAGCAAAAGGTAAATTCAAACACCAGTTCAATAAAAAGCTACTTACATTCGAAGTCGGCTTGCCGAGTGGAAGAAGTGAGAAGTTTCAAAAGCCTTCCACAAGGCAATGGCCGAGGATAAAGTTTCAAGACCTTAACATCGGTCCGCTCTTGGGCAGTCATAGAACCAAGGTCAAAACTGGAAAATTTGGATGGATGGGGCTGCCAGTAGAAGGGAAATTTGGGGACCCTAGCCGAGTCGAAAAAGATAGACTCGTTCCCTTCAGTAGGTCGGACTTTCAAAAAGTCCGACTTGAAAAATTTGTATGAACTCTTGTAGAGTCCAATGATCCCCCTTTTCTCAACCCCACTCAAGGAGATCCAACCAACTCGGTCCCCGAATCTCACTTTGTAGAAATAAAGAAATTTGGGTGCAGTGGCCACCATTCCTATTTGCCCACAAAGAACCTGGAAAGCCTTTAGGAAGGCCCAGCTATTAGGGTGAAGTTGAGTGGGGGCAACATTCATGATCTTCAGAACGTCACTTTCCAATTGGGTAAAAGGCAAGGTGACACCAATCTGCTCAAACAGGGTTTTATACATGTATGTAAAAGGAGATTGACCCGGAGTGGCTTGAAGGAAAACATGTTCATCCTCTGAGCAAGGCAAGCATTCAATAGTGCCACGCAGGGTAGCAACCTTGTTTTTAATGGTTTAAAGAGATTCTAGATCCCTAAAGTTCGAATGAAAGGCCCCAGCATCGGGCTTCACCTAGAAATATCCAGGGATAGTGATATCTGGGACTCGGGGCACCTTCTTAGCACGTTTGCGGCGCTTAGTGGCGGTGACAGCATCAGGAGTAACGAAGCTACTCTCATTAGAGGCGGAGGAGGCACCATTGGCACCTCTGTCATCATTGGAAGGGGGTGTAGAAGGATGAGGAGATCCCCCAATAGGATTGATTTCGGGCTCTAAGATCTGAACACCGGAGGAGGCATTCTGGGAAACCTCAAACGAAGATTCCATGGTAAAACAAAGCAAAAGTGAAATTGGAAAAAGAAGAGATAATGAGGACGTACCTTGAACAGAAAAGGGGAGTGTAAAAAAGCTTGGAGAAGAAGAGACTCGAGAAAGGAAAGTAATCAAGGGAAAATGAAGCCCTGCCTCCAAATTTCCTTCAATTTATAGAAGAAGAGGAGTAACGTTTCAAAAACAAAAGAAACGGTACTTTCGAAAGTAATGATGGTGGTTGCCGTGCAAGGGAAGAGAAACGTCTCCTCAAGTCTGCGTAAAATCGGCACACCAATTGCGGAGTAACACGTGGCGAAGACATCGGAAT
Organism: Echinosophora koreensis; assembly: GCA_035048595.1. NCBI lineage: Eukaryota > Viridiplantae > Streptophyta > Magnoliopsida > Fabales > Fabaceae > Echinosophora > Echinosophora koreensis. The sequence continues at coordinate 177,686 of JAPCYP010000214.1, forward strand.
GCACGCTGTAACAGCTAAGGATTTTGAATATGCAGCCGCATAGTAGGTCTCGGAAACATGGACATAAAGGCCACACGTCACAAGCAAAACTGGTCTTAATAACAAAGCAACGTCTCTTTTCATCTCGAGAAATAAGAAGTTGACGTCACAGTACAGGATTGAAACGACCGCTCTTAACTCGTCTTGGCTCGGCTCCTTCAGTGAAGCTTTCACGCTCTTTGGAGCTCAAAGCTTGGGGGGCTTGTGTATGAGCCGAGGTATAAAGTTTGAGCCGAGGTGTAAAGCTCGGTCACCAAACTTATCGAGCTGAATTATATATGGACCGAGATGTGAAGTTCGGTCACCTACTTTACTAGTTTGAATGACAAAATGCACCAAACAGGCTCAACCAACCAAGTTGACCGAGCTCGTGAGTTGGCCGAGGTTCAGTGTCAATCGCAGAAAGTATGGTAAAAAGGAAAGCAAAACACCTATGCCATGAACTCTAAATTCACAGATAGTTTTCAAAGGACAAGCTCGACTTCTGGCATGAAAACTTCTTTGCTCTTTTGAGCTTGAAGTTTGGGGGCTTGTGTACTGGTCGAGGTGGAAAGCTCGGCTGCCGATCTCGAAAACTTATCTAACTTAACGATAACACTTATCTAGAACTCAACTAACAAACCTTACCTTAAAGATAAGGGATAAGTCTTATCAGATAAGGAGGTTGGAGTTGGGCTAAAAGAGATAAGTGATAAGAAACGATAAGCCAGTGTTCTCCCTTGGTGTTCTCCCTTAAGCATATTAGAGGTCCCGGTTGTGATCAAAAGACTATCAAAGAGTCCTTGCCTGCCGGTGCATATCGGATACAAGATTAAGGGATTGCAGCACCCTATGATCAAGGGTTGAACTAAGAACTACGTCTGGCTTTGATTCCCATTGGGATACGTAGGACCGGAACACAAGTATTCTGTCAAGCCATAGTCTAAAACAACCCTAACATTCACTCTTGGTCTGACGTTTACGGCGAGATTCCGGCCAGTCGGATCTCGGCAGGAACAACATTATATGTGTTTTATCTCTATCTCTCACTTTTTTTTTCATCTTCTTTATATACACGCATCCAAAAAATATACAAAAAAAAGGAGACACTGTATGGTGTCTCAACTTTTGTGCTCAAGTATAATTTTTGAATTTTGAATTTCACATAAGTTAACTTTCAGTACAAAATAAAAGGAATATTGAAAAGGGAGTATAACTTAGATATCTATGTTGCAGTTGTGCTGCCTTTGTGATTGAGTACCACTGTTAACGCATCATTACTTGTTGCATCATTCTTAAATATTTACACACACACCTTAACATTTGAAATTATACTTCAATCTTAACTAAATTAACATCAATTATTTTGACTTTAAAAACTCGTATATATACACACAAATGACTAATGAGTACAAGTATCATATCCTTGATTATTCCACTTTGGTTAGCACTTAGCATAATCAAATTCGGATGCCAGCTTCAATAAATGGTCATTCACACTGATGATTAGCTTCAGTCGATGTACAAACTCCAAGCATAATATTCGAAAGAAAAATATTTCTTATATTACGAAATTGGACATCTTGTGGCATATTATATATAAAATAGAGAAACAAAAATCCAAAGAAAAGGGATAAAACTCCTTTGGAGTGGAGTGGCCTCCTAAAAACAAAATAAACTTTCCTGAATATTCTTCTTTTCATTCATTGCATAGCTTGTTAATTATATATCACTTGAGCAATAGGAATCCTAATAAGACTTTGTCTAAGGAGCACCACCCACCAAAGTGGTGTAGTGATACACCACCCAAGTGGCTAAATCTGAACAAATCAGATTGCCACTTGGGATTATTGACTTTTCAACAAAAATATATTTGGTCAAATGGTAAAAGGTCATAATGGGTATTACACATTTTTGTATTTACACAAGTTATTTTTGTATTTGTATTTATGTATTTATACATCCAATATCAAACCCTTCTTCTTAGCCTCACTCAGAGCCGTAACACCCTTCAGCCACTATCTTGGCCGCACCGCGGACGTTGCTTCGTCCTGAGTTGCAACACCACAGTGCGATGCTGGCACACCCGGAACTGCAACCCCGTCGCGCGACGCCGCCTTGCTCCCATTGCGCTACCCGCTTCAACCAGACCAGGATCCACACGTTCTGACCCACTTCCAATCCCCCCGCCGGCATCTTCGTCGCCAGTTACAGAGCCTGTCGCCGCCGCACCCCCACCGCACAGCGCCACCACTACACCTACATGTCGTCGACCCGGATCCATATCTCCCCTTTGCCAATGCCTCTTTCTCGAAAACATAGTTCCAGATCTGCTTCCTCCGCCTCCATCTCAGTCGCGTCATCCTCCGCCGTCGACCGGTCTCCTCAACGGACCACAACTAGATCCATAAGTTTTGTGGTAGGGGTTTTGTCGTGGGAGAATAGGGAATTTAGGGATTTCAAATTATTTTTTAATAAAATACTGAATGTATTATTTTTTTATACACTTTATATTTTTTTTTATGTTGTACTGTTATCTATGGTGTTTCTCTGTTATCTTTGGTGTGCAGTCTTATTATCTGTGGTGCTCTTATTAGTTATTACTCCTGCAAATTCTTTCACTGTTCGAGGTTCTTTTCTGGTTTGGGAAAGTTATCACATTTTTTATGATTTCTCGGTCGTCCCTTTGGTGATCAAATGATGTTGTTGTATCATGTCTTTTTAGTTTTTACTTTGTTTTTTTATTTCTCTTTTGGGTATTCTTGATGTAAATGGTTGATGCTCCCAATTTCTGGGTTGTAAACTTGTAATTGGGTTAATACTCCTTTCAATACACTATTGTTTTGTCATAAAAAAAAAATATTTTTTACACTTGAAATATTAATTGTACAAATACAGATAAAAATATACCTTGTGTGTAAATACTTTATGTATTTTCCTTTTTCAGTATAATACCCATTATGCCCTTTGACTGTTTGACCAAGGTTGAAAATTCAATCATCCCAGGTGGCAATTTGATTGGTTCATATTTGGCCACTTGGGTGGTGTACCGCTGCACCATTTTGGTTGGTGGTGCACCATAGCCTTCACCTCCTAACAAACTAATGAGTTAGCAAAACATATATTATTTTAGACCCTTCCTACCACTAATAGCATTCAACCACACTCAAGGTAGCTCATGGTAACTTGGGCTTAGTAGTATTTGGGTATTAATGCCATGTATTTTGGCCATAACATTCCACTGGTCTCGCAGAAACACCTTGTCTGCAAGGTGTATTGAAGTCCATAAGTTTAGCCCAGAAAAACTGAGCCAAAACTAATCCAATTAGAAGGAGCCAAAAATAAAAATATTGTAAAGTCCAGTTAGTAGCCATAATATTATACTGTAGCTCAACAATTAACCCAAGGAGAAAAAAAAGGATTGATGTCTAAAAATTGTAGCAGCCCATAGAATAATATGGCAAGGCCTAAGAGAGATTGAAGGAGCCAAAATAAAATAAATGCAAAGTCCATCAGCAAGCAAGCGCAGTAGCCACTTCACTAGAGGTCCAAACCATAATGTTCCCATGTGTGTTGCAAAGCTCCACAACACCCATGGCCACCCTGAAGCTGACCTAAATGACAGCGGTACGACAGACAAAGGAACCATCTCCGGAGACGCACCTGTTTGAGCCAAAGAAGATGAAAGTGTAGAGGACATCAACGTACATGACAGAGACGAAGAGAGGGGAACCGAAAAAAATGCACAACTTCGTAAACGTCTGATTTGGAGATGGTGATGCACGGCGGAGTGGAAAACACCTGTAAGAGTTCCGCCAGTGTCGAAAACGAGAATGGATTGTGGTGGTGGCGTGGCGGATATGGTGTTCGCAGTCGTCTTCTCCGGTAATGTCATGGAGGTTGGCGACATCAACGTCTCAGACTCGAAGCGCCTCAGATCTGGTGCAAAGAAGATGAAAGTGAAGCCGAACTTTGAGTCAGGGGAACGGATGGTGGAGATGGTGACCAAAGGCTTTGGCGCAATGGTAGTGCCGCCATGAGTTGCAAAGCCAGAAGGATCAAATTCTAAATGAACTGGTATCCGAGGCGGAAATTCCATATCCTAGACCAACTCTTTCGATCTGCAGCAACCATGGGGTCGGACATGGAAGGGAAATTGCTCCCAACAAGGAGCTCAAGTATTGACACAATTTTTGTTGCACCCATCATCGATGGAGCGAACAACAATGGTGCATATTCACGGTTGAGGGAGAGGAATGATGGGGGAGGAATGAGGTCCTGGGAATGGTGGTAATGGCTATGGGAACTCGGGTCCTGGTAAAAGGGGAAAGAGCCGTGATGACTCAGCTCTAGTGGAGTGATGATTGGTGGTTGATAGTTGAAGATATTGGCTTCAATTTGCTGTGTCAATTGAAGGGCTTGAGACACACAATAGAGGTGCAACAACTTTAGCTCATGGCTGATATCTTCCATGAGCCTAGAAATGAAGCAGTCAAGGTGAGCTGCGACGAACATGCAGAGAACACACTGAGAACGATGTCGAATTATAGGTAACAATCTAATGCAAAGCCTATTTATCACAGCTAGCTGAGAGCATATTGATGAGTAGGGTCCAAAAATGGTCTGTAGCCATGGTTGTAATGGAGGCTGGATGATGGTGTAACAGCCAGATTTTCGGATACACTGTATTAACGGTAAAGATATATGTATTTATATTTTTATTTGAGACCTAGGAAATTATTTTGGAGGAAAAAAAATCATATCTAGAACCTACTCAATGGTAGGAAGCTTTGGTTAAAATTTGGGTTCAAAACTCAGACGGAAACTGGTCTGGGTTTTTACTGACCGTATAATTTTATACTGGCAGAAAACCCTAATTTGACCCGAAACTGAAAATTTGTAGATTTGTATATTATGTCCGTGAGGAAGCATATTTTCCAAAGTTTTGCCCAAAAATAAATATTAGATTTTATTCGGGCGAATTTTGGTGAAAAACGGACGAAAACCCTAATCGGGTAAAACGACGGAGTCGAAAACGGAACTGTAGAGACCCGTCAAGAGATCCGGACAACGAGTCATACATGATGACTCTTGGAGGATGAGTCACCAAGAATTTATGAAAACTTCATAAATATCTAGATATTTAGTTATAAATATCTAGATATTTTAAGGTAAAAAGACCAAAATGCCCCCAAGTTTCATGGTGATTAACAAGACACACCCTCTCATCTCAACCACTCATTTTACATGGTTGTAAACCTCCCACATCTCTCCAATTTCGTACAGCCACATCCTCTCAACAATACCTATTTCATTTTGCTTTAGTTTCATCGTTTTCCTCTCAAAAACCGTAATCGGGTAACCAACGGAACCGGATACGGATGTGCAGAGATACACCGGGAGACAGAACGATGAGTCATCTATGATGACTCAGAGGGAATGATTCACCGTGATGAGTCATGGTGGTGACTCATCTTCATCATAAACGCTAGTCATTATGAGTCCTTATAAGTGTAATGACCAAAATACTCTAATCTAACCTATCCTAGTTAAATGCTAATCATGGTCAAGACCAAGTCATGAACAAGTTGGATTTTTCTTCCTCCCTTGTGGTGCAAGCCGCAGTCACACCTCCCATTAATCATTCACCACACAATTTTGCCTAGCTAGGATTATTATATTGTATTTCTAACTTAACCTAGCTTAGTTAACATTAACTATGGTTATTACCAAGGACACATCTCATCCCCTCAACCACACAAATTGCATGGCTCACACACCTCCACACTCAGCCAATTTCGTGCAGCTTCTCTTCTTCATCATTTGAGTCATTCCATTCATTCATTTCATCAAAATTCTCTAAGTCATTTCTCTCAAAAACCAAGTCTCCATGATGGCAAAGCTTGCATCTTGGATCATTCTTTTCTTCATTTCAATGGAGGATCCTCTTCCTCATCCCCTTAGCTCTCTTTATCAACCACTACTTCGAATTAGAGGAGAAGAATTGAGAGAGAAACCTCAATAGTTACAAGAAGCCTTTGTGGGAAGCTTTGAAACCTAGTTGGAGTAGTCACAGTGAAAGAGTCACCAAACACTCTTAAACTGTTGGATCGTTCTCAAATTTTAGAAAAAAGGTTCAATACTTGTGGTTCTTCATATCCAACGGTCAGAATTTTGAACTAATCTCCATAGCATGAGATATTCAGTTCGGACAGTGGACTGAAAGGATGAGAAACTCAACCCGGATACCATCTAACCTGTCACCATAGAATTGCGATCTGAGATTCGTTAACCGTTGGATCGGGCTGAAACTTTGTGAGAAAGTTTATGAAGGATATTTATTCGTTATCACCGTTCATTTTTGTAAATAAAGCTATGTGTCCAGAAAAATGGAGCTCGAACAGTAGCTCTATTTTGGTAGCTTTTTCCTAGGATTCATGAGCTTATTTTGAATCCGATTTCCCCTAAGTCCAGCCGTTGTTCTCGTAAGTTTTTCCATCAATTTTGTCTCTTGACTCAAATATATTTATTTATTTGAAACCCTATTGTTGATTCGGTTGGTATTTGGTGTTTCCGGTGAATTGTGATACTCGTACGTGTAATCGGGATGGAAAACGGAACGGTGGATGTGTAAGGATGGATGGTGGCAGATTTGTGGATGTTGCTGGACAGCGTGATGAGGTTCATGGAAGTAGCGTGGATGCATTCGGAGATTGTACGGGAAAGCGCACACGTCAATCAAGTGGGGGAAGAACCATTCCATCGTCGGAACGGATAAGTAGTATATACTTTATAATAATGGTGTAGGGGGACCTAAACCCTACTAGTGGTCGAGTAATTGACAAGACCAAAGTCACATTGGCGACTATTTCATGGTACCAATGTGAAATAGACAACTACAAACATGAGAATGGGGGTTGAGTTGTGTTTATCAGAAATTAAAATAAAGTTGAAAACTTTTCGCACACAGAAGCTAGGTTCAGACAGGTGTAAAGTAACTTACACAAACACGTCACCTGTCTGGTATATTTTCTCAGAAAAACACGCAATCACACAGATGAAAAACAAGCTTGATATACACACTTTTAACCCCTTAGTTAGAACGCAAATAATATAACCAAAACAACTAAAGAGTTTAAGGGAAGAGAGATTAACACGGTTGTTTATCCTGGTTCACTCTTTAACACAAAGAGCTACGTCCAGTCCTTAGCAGCACCAAGTTTTATCCACTATAACTGATCAGGTTACAGACTCCAAGTATTGTTTGCACACCTAGCCTCTTCAGGCTCCACGACAAGTATTCTTTGCTCACCTAGCCTCTTCAGGCTCAAACAGGTTTGTTTTGAGAAGTTTGTTTGTAATAAATACAATCAGACAAACAGTTCTTTCACTAACACTCAGAGAGTGGATTAAAAGTAGACTTAGGAAAGACTGCGTAATAGCTTCAAATGATTGAAGAATACAGATAGAAAGAATGAACAGAGTAATGGCTCTTTAATGCTTTGTAATCTCTGACATGTTCATCTTCAATGACTTCTGTATTTATAGCCTTCAAACATTTAATATCCGTTAGAGACATTCCTTGCAACGATAGCTTCAAGCAGAGCTTCATTAAATGCAATAGAGTCGTTCTGGGTAGCCATTAATGCAATGGAGATGTTGGTTGTACTCTAACATGAGGGATCATGGCTTTATGCATCGTGCAGTAGCCAAATCAGAGTTGTGCATAATACTTTTGTACTTTGCAGAGTATATTTCCTTTCTTGTGTAATAACCGAGAGTACTAGGGAATAAAGCATGTTGGAAATATTCTTTAACTGGAAGTTGTCTCTGACTTCCTAGGTTGCTTGAGAGAGTGACCTTCTGAATTTCTTGATAAGCGTGAGAGAGAGATTCAGAGTCTTCTACATGAGGGGACGGCTTCCAAAAGCTTCGTGTACTCGAGTTCTTAACGAAGAACCTTAGACGAGTATGAGAGCATGGCAGAGACGAGTAAGTCAATAATCCTAGTCAGCAGACGGGTTGACTTTTGCTTTTCAGACAGGTTGGCATTTAAGTGGACAGACAGGTGAGTTTTGCTATTTTATGATCTGTACACTAAGCAGACAGGTTAGCAAACGCAAAGTAGGTTAATTAAATCATTAACCAATGTTTAGCTTTCATCAAAACTTAGGGAAATGCACACAGACATTTTAGAGACTTAACACAATGATGATTGGGGATTGTAGGTTTATCACCGTTAGGATAATAATATAATATTCGAGGATGTTTGATTCTATTATTGTTTAACTGTTTGTGATTGACTGGTTATGATGAACTGCTTTATGTGATGTTTTGCTTTATCTGAATATTTTATTATTAATGTATTATGTATGATCTGCCTGGTTTGATAACATGCTTAGTTGGCTTTTAGGCAAGGATATGTGTTGTTTGGGAGATATGTATGTGGGTGAGAGAATGATGTGACTTAGAGGTGCCTAACCTAGTAAATTATGATTGGTAGGTAATAAGCTATATGATAAGATTTGAGCTGAGATATGATATGAGAGTGTAATGATAGGTTGAGGCACTAGGTGATGATTTGGTACAATTCAACAAGATTCATATATATGCATTGTTGTTCACAGCCGTGTGAGTGGAATACATGAGGTCAGGATAGTCTTTGACGCGTTCGAAAGTTCTTGGCACTGGACCGTTCTGGACTAGGATAGTCTTTGACGCGTTCAAAAGTTATTTGAACTGGACCGTTCTGGACAACTGACTAACGTGACAGGAGTAGAGATGGCCATGTCAGGATAAAGGTTTAGTTGCATAAGATTGAGGGTAGAGGATAATATTGTGAATTAAGGATGATGGTTGATTATGAGTGATGATTGTCTGTGACTATTATTATATTATATATGCTATGTATTCTTTTCCGCTTTTGATGATAGAACTGTTTCTTATCCCCTATTTTCTGTATTTGGTATATATTTGATCATGTGATCGTATGAGAAGATCCGATGGAGGAACCAGTTGCTGAGGAGCTGGATGGGGTTCCGTATGAATCGAATGCGGGAGGATGAGCTGTGGATTCCAACGATGTAGTTTAGTGTCTAGGGCCAGTGAGTCTTATAAGACGTTTATTTTCCGCTAACTATAATAGTTTGTGTAAGTATGTACCTGCAAGGGATCCTACTGATAGGATACCCTAAACAGTGTTCTATTTTATATTGAATAAACATATGTGTGGATGTATAATAAAATCAGGGTGTGGTATGTTAACTTTCGAAGTTTGTTATGTTATAAATAAGTTTTTTAATATCTTCGTAATTTCGGGTTATGTTTAACGTTCAGTATGCGATTAAGATTAATAAATTATTAATGGCACAACGGGGCACAACGAGGTGTCTCAGATGGAGCATAAATGGTGGCGCACAGGGGCAGATCTACACTTCACCCAGGGTGTGCATGTACACATCCTGGTTTTAGAATTTTTTTTAATAGTTACCTTATATAGACACCCAGAAAGCTAAGAGTGTCAGTGCTTCATGGATTGAAATTGATCTAGAAGAGCTCCCTTCATGAGGTATGTAATTTATTTTATTAAATATATTAAAACTTTATGATTTTGACATCCATGACTTTATTTTCATATATGTGATGATATTTATTATTAATTTATTTTAGAAATGTGTTGCCCCCACTGCTCCAGGGTCCTAGATCCGCCACTGGTGGCACAGTCGGTAGTGAATATGGGGAAAAATGGAGGAGGCATGAGAAAGCCAATGAAAGCAACAATGTAGGGAACTCAATTTTGACAGAGAAACAAAAATAAAAGGAAAGGGATAAAACTCCTTTGGAAGGGAGTAGCCTCCTAAAAACAAAATAAACTTCCCTGAATATTCTTCTTTTCATCCATTGCATAACTTGTTACATATATAGCACTTGAGCAATAGAAATCCTTACCAACTAATGAGTCAGCATAACAGAAAAGTCAGAATTTATTCTAGATCCTTCCTATCACTAACAACATGCAACGACACCCTAGGTTGCTCATGGTACTTGGGCTTGGTAGTATTTGGGCATAATGGCATGTATTTGGGACATAATATGTATATATATATATATGTGTGTGTGTGTGGGTTGGGCTAAGATGCACCACCCTAAAATTGTACCCCTAATGCACCACCCATGTGGCAGTTTGTGGGCCAATAGAATTGCCACATTGATGGTCAAAGTTTCAAACCTTGGAGGTGTATTTATACAGTAGTCAAAGCTTGCATGTACCGTATACTGCAGTATAGTATATGTATTTATGGTATTTATATATTTTTCCCAAAAAAATTTATTTATTATTTTTAATATCAGAAATAGTTTAATTTGTATTATGTTCTGTGTATTGTTATCCAGAATAGCTCCAACGATGAGTGTCTAAAGGATCGTTCATAATACAAATTAAACTATTTCTGATATTAAAAATAATAAATAATTTTTTTTGGGAAAAATATATAAATACCATAAATACATATACTATTCTGCAATATACAGTACATACAAGCTTTGACTATTGTATAAATACACCTCCAAGGTTTGAAACTTTAACCATCCATGTGGCAATTCTATTGGCCCACAAATTGCCACATGGGTGGTGCATTAGGGGTGCAATTTTAGGGTGGTGCATCTTAGCCCAACCCATATATATAAGTGTGAAGTGAATATATATATATATATATATATATATATATAAGTGTGAAGTGACTGAAAACAATCACTTTGTTGTTTTAAAAAATAAAGATACTGTATTCATCATACATCATGAGTAGAATAATTAAAAACTCTCGGCCAAAATTTTCAAAAGTGAATATTGCGAATTTGGCCACTGAAATCTGAGAAGCAAACATCGCACAACTTTTCCTAAGAGTGAAACATACGTTATGTCCAACTTTGATGGGCCATGACCCACAACTTTCTTTATAGATTTGGATTTGAACTTCGAAAAATTCATGAGCCATGATTCTCTCATCCAATTTATACAGCCCATAGATAGAATGAAACCCATAATTAAGGAAGGTGATCTTATTTAAGTGTGTGTTTAGATGAGCCTTTGACAAACATGATTTTGAAATGAATTGATTTTGTAAAATTTATTTCAATACAATTGAGTTTGAAGTAAAGTGGTTTACGTTTGGATGTTTTCATTTTGAAAGCAAGTTTGATATAAAATTGGTGTAATTTTTCATTCCCAAAACAAAAGTTACTCCAAGCTGCTTATGATAGAATTGATTTTGAATGCAAAATTACTTTCCCATACATGTAACCAAACATTTTTTTTTATTAGAATCACATTTGACAAATGCAAAAGCACTTCTGGTTTGCATGAAAGGGCAAATTGCAGAGAGACCAATACAATCCATTCGATTTGCATGAAAGGACAATAAATTTCGTATCTCATTAGTGCCACATACAGTCCATTTGATTTGCGTGAAAGGACAAATTGCAGAGAGAACAATACAAGGAAAATAGTTGAATCACAACACAACTTTTTGTGTTGTATGATATTTGTTTGTCGATACACAAATAAGCAATTTTGTACTGTACGTTATTTGATATGCTTACGTACTGAACATAATAATGTAAAATTTACTAAGATATCCTTTAATTTGTATTATATAATGTTTGATTTGCACTATAAAAAGACATAGAACAAGATTTCTATATTTTAATTATATTAGTTATACTTAAATTGTTGTCATGCTATACTCTTATTTATAATTTTTTAATAAGTTAGATATATTTTCTTGTATTATTTTATTTCTATCATTATAAAAAAAAATTAATTTATAATAATGATGATAAATTTTTATTTATATTTTATTAAAATATTTTTTTTTTGTTACAAATTTTTTTATTACAATATTATATATATCAAAATAATGTATCATAGTTATATATTGTTAATAAAATATAACAACTTAATATATTTCAAGCTCTCTTAAATCTTAAAATGTTGAAGAACAAATATATTCTAATATGTTGTGCATAACAAAGTAAAATTTATTTTTAATGACACAAAAAATATATATACAAAGGTGTCTATTGCTATTAATATCCAAAATATAGGTCACGTGAATATAAAAATCCAAAGACCCAATTCACACATAAATCATAAAGGATATTTTTTTTTATAAGCCAAAGATATATATACAAGAGTGTCACCCAGCTGTTGCAATCGGGATCGTGACGAAGAGAGTATAAGCTGCAATAGTGCCACTTGGGCCACGTTTGGGTAAACAACTTAATTAAGAGCTTATCACATAAGACCTTATTGTATGAGAGCTTATGTCATAAGAGCTTATGAAGAAAGGGGAAGGAGAGGATTCGAAAGGGGAAAACACAGAGGGGTCATAAGCACTTGTTAAAATTCCATAAGCTTGTTCCAGTGACTTATGAAAATAAGTCAAAAACTCCTTATGGGATGGCATAAGTTACTTTTATAAGCTCTGCCAAACACACTGCATAAGAGCTTATGTCATCAGATAAGTCAAAAGGAGCTTAAATAAGCTCTTCCAAACGTCACCTGGGTCTTGAACGAGAAAATCCATTGAATATCACTTCATCAGGTCTTGTATGATAACTAAGGTGAATTCTAGCGTGAGAGAGGGAGTAAAGTCGCTCACCATGAGTGAGCCCCAATCAGCAAAAAATAATTACTCCTTACCCCTTCCCCTTCCCCTTCCTGCTCCTGACCCCCACCCGCAGCTCCCATCCCAGTTCCTGTGCTTCTTCGCCTTCACCTTCAGCAACCCTTCCAATACAGCCACCACCTTCCCCTACCGGCAATGGCGATGTGTTTTCTGAGATCTGAAACTTCTCCCCGCTTAATCCCACTGCTCCCGGTGCTCTTCTCCGTCGTGTCCAGCGCACCGACTACCGAGGCACCGTACACGATGAAGAACTATAATCCGATTGATGAGGTTGTAAGTGTGCGATTTCCTCGCCATCCTTCTCCGGGCACGTGGACTCCGGGAGGCGAAACCACTAGATATGCTGGTGACCACCAACTCCACTACGTGGGCCTCCACGTCGCCGATGTCGTCCTCCGTCTCCGCCACGAATAGGAAGCAATCAGAGTCCTGTGTCTTTGATTGTTACTTCTTTGAACTCTTGTCTTTTGGTTTAATTCTTTCAACTTCATTTTTTTTATCCTTCTCTGTAATTTTTCTATAGTTTCATCCTCAATGATGTATAACTCTTTTGTAATTTTGCACTTTGATTTGTGAGTATTTTGTTCTTTGATTCTATAAATTTAATTATGTAACTTTGTTTTGGGCGTTCTTTGATTTGTTTTTCGTTAAGTGTTTCTGCCATTTGAATAAATTTTGCCCCCTGCAATTTTGCCTGGTTCCATGGGGTTTCCCCTTCACGATGAGGTTGAAGACAAGCAAATCTGGCAGTAGGGATTGGATTTGGGACAATGGGAGTGGGGAAGTGAGATAGTAGCAAAGGAGGAGAGAGGGGAAAGTGAGAGAGAACTGAGAAGGGACTGAAATATAAATATTTTATTGTAATAAAGGACTACTTTTTGCTGATTGGGGCTCACTCACGATGAGAGACTTATATCTCTCTCTCACCATAGAATTCACCTGATAAATAAAGTAAACATCCCTAAATCTCCACAAATGTCATCAAGCTGCTGACCAGAGGTGTCATAAGCATCAATTACTATCATATGAATATGTCCCTATACTTGTAACATATGAATATGCCCTACATAGTAAATTGAGTCTAATGTTAATAATATCCCAAAATATAAGTCAATTATATACACACACACAAAAAAAAAGAGTCTAATGTTAATAACATCCAAAATATAGACATAATTAACGCATATATAAATTATAAATGCATCTTGCCATATAACCCATCTAAATATCATCATCAAATTTTTTTTCATTATCACATTCTCAATATCTTCCTCACAAAAGATATTCTTTGGGGACCTTGGACCTCCCAAAAGAATTTCTCATACTGTTGGTTATGAGCACAAGTCAGTTTCCACTTCTTCTGTTAATCCTAATTTCTTAACCTCTTCAATCAATTCTCCTTTTGAAGGATATGGCTATTTGGCTACAATCTTTCCAAATTAAATTGTCACCACATCCATTTTGTTATCACGACTTTCAAGAAATCTAGTGGCTAATTGAGTAAGGTGTAGGCGTTTTGGAGGTGGCTCAGTAGAAGCTTGTTCAATCCTTACTGAAGTATTTCCATTTTGTTGAGAGTCAAACTAAGCAAAATGAATAGTTTAGGCAACATAGTGAAGTTGTGAGTGAGGCTATTAAGGATTTGACATCTAAGGTAGATAATTTGGTTATTCATAACAGGATGTTAGAAACTCAAATTATCCAACAAGCTAGATTTTCAAGAGACCAAATGGTAAGTAAAGAGGTTTAGAGTGAAGATAATTTCATTACTTAATCAACAACTGATTACAAGAGATATATAAATATACAATGCTGCAACTACTTGATACAACAAACTACTAGAAACTAGGAAAGATAAAACTTAAGTTCAAATATACAACAGAAAGAATTCAAAAATTATGGTGACTTAGTCAACACTCCTATACACCCCCGCAAGATGGAGGAGGACTCAACGACTCCAATCTTGGACATGAGAAACTGATGGCGTGGAGATCTGTAAGTTGATGACTTGATGGAACATGAGAGACTTGTAACTGGTTGTTGGCAACTAGCTCACGAACAAAATAGTAGTCAATGGAAAGATGCTTCATCCGTGAGTGGAAAACAGGATTAGCACAAAGAAAGGTTGCACAAATGTTATTAGAGAAAACAGTTGGTGATTGATGAAGTTCAAGGCCAAGTTCTTGTAACAGTTGACGCAACCTAAGAATTTCAGCAGTAGTGTAGCCTATTGTGAGATATTCAGCCTCAGTAGAAGATCGTGCAACCGTGGATTGTTTCTTACAGGACCATGAGATGGAATTTGGACCAAGATAAATTATATATGCGCCTGTGGATTTTCGGTCACCTGTGTCCCCTTCCCAATCAGTATCACAAAATGCATGAAGACTGAATGTACTAGTTTGAACAAAATGCAAACCATGAGAAATAGAGTTTTGTAGATAACGAAGAACACGTTTAAGAGATTGCATATGAATATCAATTGGAGCCTGCATATGTTGAGAAAGCTTGTTAACTGCAAAAGCCACATGAGGCTGTGTGATAGAGAGATAGTGGAGTGAACCAAAGCTTCTATAATAAGAAGAATGACATGTAGAGGAATATGCAGTTAAATTTAGAGAACATGAAGTGGACATGGGTGTGGAAACAGTCTTAGCATCAAGCATGTCAGTCTTATGCAGAAGCTCTCTGATAGCGTGAGTCCGCAAGTGTACGGTTTCGATGTCAAGTAATAAAAAGATCGAACCCACAGAGACCATGATCTTGAACAACAATTAATTATTAAATCAATTAAACTAAACAAGGAAAGATTTGGTTTTTGAATTTAAAATTAAGTAACAAATCAATTATAAAAATCGCAATCAAACAAAATAGGAAAGTAAATCAATTCAGGTGTTTTTCAAATTAAAAGAGATTTCCAGGAATTGGGTTACCAACAAGACTGCTTATGCTACTAAATTGACTACCCTTCTTGTTAATTATCAAAATGCTTTGAAGGTGAATTTATCCTAATAAAGTTAATGTTCCCTCTTGAGATACAAGAACCGTGCCCAATTAAACCAACCCCGACTCTCGTGGTAATTGTATTTAAATTGGACCCATTGAGGTTTGTGACAATTCAATTGAACCCTCGAAGGACCGCTTCTAACTCTCATGATTTAAGTCCTAAGTTCAATTCTTATGAATCCAATACCTAGATTCACTTCTCAGTTCCTCCCTAGAATATCTAAGACATGCAAATAGGTGATCAATCAATTCACATGGATGAAGCACAATAAGAACCAAATCTAAAGCAAATTGAAATTAACAAAAAGGGAAAACATCAATTCATAACATAAAACAAGTATTGGGCATAGCCCCAATTCCTAGAAATAAAAGGACTACTCAAGCATTGCCATGGTCATAGCAATCTTGATTAACCAAAGCATAAAAATCCTAAGAGAAGAGGAAAAGTTGGAGAAGAAGAGAAATCCTAAAATTAAGCCTAAGGTAGCAGCCAAGATCCCTTATTTTCGAGCCTAAGAGTCATATTTATAATGTAGGTTAACTTGGGATTAAAGCTATTACAAATCAGATCAAAACAGAAAATCAGAATCCCAAAATTAACACGTCACGGCCGTGATGCCTGTCACGGCTAGGCCGTGACAGCTTCTGTCTTGTTTACTTCTTGCATTGGAGGGCTGTCATGGCCCGTGATGGCTGTCACGGCCAGGCGGTGACAGCTTCTGACTTGCACTTTCTTCTTTTTCTTCAGTCCCATGCGATCACGGCCGTGATGGTGGTCACACCCAGGCCGTGATGGTCTCTACTTTGCTCATTTTCTTGATTTTCAACCTCCATCTTCATGCAATTCTCCAAATTAACTGGTCTTGATCATTTTAATCATGAATTCCTGCACACAAACACCACAGAACCACCTTACCCGTTCCAAAGGGAAAAACTAACAAATATAAAAATAAAAATGCCTAATCTACATGATACTGCATGCAAAATGATGAAGAAATATGAGGTGACATCACACTCATCAAACTACCCCAAGCTTAAGATTTTGTTTGTCCTCAAGCAATAACCAAGGCCAGACAAGATAAATAATTAGAGAATGGACAGTGAACCAAGAACCCGAGTAACAAATCCAATTAACAGGCATATCCAAATAAGTAACCAAGAGACAATTAATTTTCAAGTCCAATTAGAAGCTTAGGTTCCTTAAATTCATGCTTCTCACTAATTCGGACACTCTTCTCTCCTCACTCAAGTGTTTAGGGGCATACGACAATTTGCTCAATTTCCTCAAGGAAAGTACCCTACCATAAGCTTGACTATTAACCAAAATCTCTACTTTATTAATGAAAACACATAAGAATCAAGAGGTCTTTTATTTTGGTTGTAATGGGGCCATGAGATTAATCGTTAGGTGGGGAAACCAAGAAAAGGAAAATTCAAGAAGGCTAATGGAAAACATCAAATAATGCAAAGCACAACAACCTTCTAAAATACCTTTTTGGGCTTTAATTTCACTTTTCCACTTTTCTTTCTTTTTTTTCATTTTATTTCTCACTTTCTTTTTCTCATCCCCTTCTCCATTTTTTTTTATATTTTTTTTTTAACTTTTCATCAATTTGGAGAAGGGGAGATTTACAATTCAAGAGAAACATTTATTTATTTTTCTTTCTTTCTTTTTTTTTTTTCATCCCACAATTTTTCAAACTACCATCTTGCCCTTTTTTCCAATACTTTAAAAGGTGTCATACCATACCATGCATCATTTATCAAAAACAATCAAGGCACCAAGAAAAGCATTTTTTTTTATTTGGCTCAAAATTGGGCAACTAAGGGGTAGCATTTAATCAGTCCATGCTCAGAAGGCCAGAAAAATACCTAATGCCTCAATCATTTTCAAATATATTTTCAAAAATTTCTAAGTTTCAAAACGGTTTCAAGTCAAGTTCTAAAGAATACAATCCAAGAGGAAGAAAACACTCAATCACAAGGAATGAGGTAAATTTGGAGAATACCCTTTTTAGGCTCAAAAATCTCACATTTAGTAGTTTGAAATCAATGAGAAACACAGAATCCAAGGAACCACATACTAAATAACAACTATCAAAAGGTTATCTCTAGAATTTTAATTTTAGCCTATCACAAGAATACAAAAATTGGGTTAAAAAATTCACTGTCTCAATTCATTTGGCACAAAGTTCTCACATTTGGATGCAATTTCTAAACAATGGGCAATCTAATTATGTGATCATGCAAAACTACACATGAATGCAATATGAAGAATGCAATATGCAAAAATAATACCCCTACCCCAAGCTTAAAAACTTACACTGTCCCTAATGTAAATAATCAAGTAGAAGAGAGAAGAAAAATGGAACAACTCACCTAGGTGGTGTTGGATGCTGCGTGAATTGACCAGAGAGTGAGGGTGAATTTTTTTTTTTTAACTGTAACAGGGCGCATCACGGCCGTGAACATATTCACGGCTGGGCCGTGATCGATTCTGGTTGTGTGGTCCTTTCTGTGTCAAGCCCGTGATAGAAATCACGGCCCAGGCATGATCTTCGCTGAGTTGTTTGACGGCTTCCTTCTCACGCCCGTGATGGCTTTAATAGGCCTCGTTACAGTCGTGACACTCGTCACGACTAGGCCATGATACATTCTGACATGCTGGGATCCTTCGCGTCACGCCCGTGAGGGCTATCACAGCCTGGGCGTGATCACGGTGATTCTGTCTGTCACGCCCGTGACCCAAGTCACGGCTGGGCCGTGACCTTTTCTGGTCTTCTGCTGGGCCTTGTCATGGCCATGATGGGTATCACGGCTTGCTCGTGATCACCCCTGTTTCCTCACTTTTCATCCTTCGCGGTTATGAAGCCTATCAGGGCCAGGCCATGATCTCCTTTGACTTTATTTTCCATGCCTTTGTGCTTTCTATGCCTTACTAACCTGCTATTACTTGGCAAAACCATCAACAATGATCTTTCTCATCTAATCTTCTCAAATTATTCAAAACAAACAAAAACAAAAACAAAGTAGCAAGAAAGAAAGCTTGGGTTGCCTCCCAAGAAGCGCTTATTTTTTGTCGTAAGCTTGACCATACTCTCTTCAATTAATCGGGATCAGCTGGGCTTGGAAGTGAAAGAACACCTCTCTTCGAAGGAAGTCCTTCAAAGAGCCTATTTTGTTCATATGGCCACATGCGCTTTCGCTTTGCTCTTTTCACTTTGAGTCTCATGGCCTTACTTCCTCCCGACGGAAGTTTTAACTCCACATGTTGAGCAACTACTGGTTTATCTTTATTCTGTGCATCATTTGTCATGCAAAGTTTGGGAGTTGCTTCCATGTTAAGCTCTTCTTTCACCTCCGGAGGCATTATCTCAATCCTGCACACATGATTCTCAAAAGAAGGGTTGTTATATGAGTTAGTCAAATCAAAATCCACCCTACCTTCATCTACTTTCAAAGAGAGCTTACCATTTTTTAAATCTATTATTGCTCCAGCTGTGGCCAAGAATGGCCTTCTAAGAATGATAGGGAATTTAGAATTCCCGTTCATATCTAACACCATGAAATAAGTAGGAATGAAAATTTTCCCTACCTTTATAGGGACATTCTCTAGTATGCCTAGAGGGGTTTTAGTTGAGCCATCTACAAATTGTAAAGAGAACTTGGATGGACTCAATTCCTTGGTTACTAACCTCTCAAAGATGGTAAGTGGCATCAAACTCTCACTAGCCCCTAAGTCACATAAGGCATGGTCTATGTTAACTTCTCCTATTGAGCAAGCAATAGAGAAACTTCCTGGATCTTTTAGTTTAGGAAGCATATTAGTTTTTATCATTTCATCGCGCTCCTCATTTAAGCTCTTAGTCTCTTTTTCTACTTGCTTTTTCCTGACTAGCCTTTGTGGAAAAGGTATTGGGGGTTAGTAAGGTGGTGGAGGGATATACTTTGGTTTAATCTCTTCTTGTTCACTCATGTCCACCTCACATTCCATATCCTTTTCAACTACCCCAAGCTTATCATCCCTCAAGTATATAGCAGTACATTGCTCACTTGGATTAACTTTGGGTTGTCTCGGAAAAGTACCCTTAGTCCTAGAAGATGTACTAGGTTGTTGGGCAATTTGTGTCTCTAGCATCTTATTGTGAATAGCTAAGTTGTCTACCTTAGAAGCTAGCTCTTTTATTGCCTCATTGACTGCCCTACCTTGTTGCCTAAACTCTTCATTTTGCTTTATTTGAGTTTTAACAAAATTTTCTAAAAGAGACTCAAGTTTAGAATTTTGTACCTGAAGATACCCCAATGCAGGTTTCATATTACCTTGGCCTTCTTGGAATTCGTGGTTCAACGTGTTGTTGTAGTTCCGGTAGGAGAGATAAGACTATTCTTCCTTCCTTGGTTGTAAGAGTTTGGGGGAACATTGTTTGGCAACTTTGAGTTCGTGTCATAAAAATTGTGACATGAATTCACTTGTTGACCCGAAGCGCCTTTTGTAGGAGAACTACCATGTGGGCACTCCATGAAGTCATGTCCCTACATTCCACAAATCTCACAAGCAACATTAGTAGCACCTATTGAACTCACATTAGCTTTTTCAAGCTTATCAAAGCGCTTACTCAATGAATCAAATTTAGACAATATCAAATCTGTACCACATACATCGAACTTACCTCTAGAAAGCTTTTTCGGGTTATTACCTCTTTCTGAACCCCATTGGTGATAGTTGGTGGCTACGCTTTCAATGATATTGAACGCTTCAGTCAGTGGTCTATTCATCAATGCTCCACCAGCTGCGGAGTCAAGTGACACCTTTGAAGAGTAATCCAATCCGTTGTAGAAGGTATGCACTAACAACCACTTCTCGAGCCCATGATGTGGGCAAGACTCTAGCAATCCCTTGTAATGATCACATGCCTCAGATAAGCATCCTCCATCCTTTTGGAAGACGCTGGTGATCTGAGTTCGTAGGTAAGCAGTCTTGGATGGTCGAAAGAATTTTTCCAAGAATGCTTGTTCCAGTTGGTCCCATGTTGACAAAGTATTAGCAGACACTGACTTCAACCAAGCTCTTGCCTTTCCAGTTAGAGATAAGGGGAATAATCTCAAGCGAATAGCATCAACGGGTGCACCTTGAATTCTTATTGCATCGGTGAATTCCAAGAATGTCTCCACATTATCAGTCGGGTCTTCCGAGGGTAATCCTCCAAACTAATGTTGCCTAATCATGCCAATTAACTAGGACGGTATAGTGTAGTTCTCCGCCTCACTTTCTGGCTTAGCAATCCCAGCTCGCGAACCCCTAGCATTTGGGGCTGCGTAGTCCTTAAGTGATTTGGTATCTGGTTGATTAGCCATGAGTGGGATGGGGATCAACTTTTCTCTCGCTCTTTGTCTTTGTAGTCTTCTACGTCTATGAAAAGTCCTTTCGATCTCGGGATCAACTTCAATAAGAGATCCAAGACTTTGGGATCTTCGCATAAAAGAGAAAAATCACCTGCAAAAAGAGAGATAGATACACTAGAAAAAGAAACAAAAATGTTCAGAAAAATCAATTTAAAAATTTAATTGAAATTCAAGAAAGCACAGTCCCCGGCAACAGCGCCAAAAACTTGATAGCGTGAGTCCGCAAGTGTACGGCTTCGTCATCAAGTAATAAAAAGATCGAACTCGCAGAGACCGTGATCTTGAACAACAATTAATTATTAAATCAATTAAACTAAACAAGGAAAGATTCGGTTTTTGAATTTAAAATTAAGTAACAAACCAATTATAAAAATCGCAATCAAACAAAATAGGAAAGTAAATCAATTCGGGTGTTTTTCAAATTAAAAGAGATTTCCAGGAATTGGGTTACCAACAAGACTGCTTATGCTAAAGCATTTATCCTAATAAAGTTAATGTTCCCTCTCGAGATACAAGAATCGTGCCCAATTAAACCATCCCCTACTCTTGTGGTAATTGTATTTAAATTGGACTCATTGAGGTTTGTGACAATTCAATGAACCCTCGAAGGACTGCTTCTAACTCTCGTGATTTAAGTCCTAAGTTCAATTCTTATGGATCCAATACCTAGGCTCACTTCTCAGTTCATCCCTAGAATATCTAAGACATGCAAATAAGTGATCAATCAATTCACATGGATGAAGCACAATAAGAACCAAATCTAAAGCAAATTGAAATTAACAAAAAGGGAAAACATCAATTCATAACATAAAACAAGTATTGGGCATAGCCCCAATTCCTAGAAATAAAAGGACTACTCAAGCATTGCCATGGTCATAGCAATCTTGATTAACCAAAGCATAAAAATCCTAAGAGAAGAGGAGAAATCCTAAAATTAAGCCTAAGGTAGCAGCCAAGATCCCCTATTTTCAAGCCTAAGAGTCCTATTTATAATGTAGGTTAACTTGGGATTAAAGCTATTATAAATCAGATCAAAACAGAAAATCAGAATCCCAAAATTAACGCGTCACGGCCGTGATGCCTGTCATGGCCAGGCCGTGACAGCTTCTGTCTTGTTTACTTCTTGCACTGGAGGGCTGTCACGGCCGTGATGGCTGTCACGGCCAAGCCGTGACAGGTTCTGACTTGCACTTTCTTCTTTTTCTTCAGTCCTATGCGATCACGGCCGTGATGGTGGTCACACCCAGGCCGTGATGGTCTCTGTTTTGCTCATTTTCTTGCTTTTCAAGCTCCATCTTCATGCAATACTCCAAATTAACTGGTCTTGATCATTTTAATCATGAATTCCTGCACACAAACACCACAAAACCACCTTATCCGTTCCAAAGGGAAAAACTAACAAATATAAAAATAAAAATGCCTAATCTAAATGAAAATGCATGCAAAATGATGAAGAAATATGAGGTGACATCACACTCGTCACTCTCTGATATAATGATACTGAGTAAGAAAAATACCATTTGATGTAGGAAGAAGTTCAACTCCAAGAAACTTACTTGGTATCCCGAGATCCTTGAGAGAAAATTTACAAGCAAGGGCATCTTTAAAACTTTGAAGAAAGGCATTGTCATTACCGGTTAAAAGAAAATCATCATCATACATTAAAAAATAGGCAGTAACATCGGCATCCTTGTAGATAAATAAAGATGGGTCTGTCTTTGCATTAAGAAACCTGAAATCCAAAAGGAAAGATTTGAGGGCATGATACAAAGAATGCAGAGCTTGCTTCAGACCATATAGTGCTTTGTGAAGCTTGCAAACATGATGTGGAAAACTTGGATGAACAAAACCCTTTGGTTGAGACATGTAAACTTCTTCCGTTAATGAGCCATGCAAAAAAGTATTATTTACATCCATTTGGCTAAGAATCCATCCTTTAGAGAGAGCAATGCAGAGCACAAATTTGATTGTCTGAGGCTTGATGACCGGACTGAAAGTATCCTTGTAATCAATATATGGACGTTGATGAAAGCCCTTAGCAACTAGCCTCGCTTTATACCGATCAATAGAACCATCAGGATTTCTTTTCAATCGAAACACCCATTTATTACCAACAATATTGTGATGAGGCTCAGGGGCAACATGAGTCCAAATGCCATTCTTTGTAAGATCTGTGAACTCATCAGCCATAACTTGCTTCCATTCAACAGATTGAAGACCCTGAGTTACACATGTAGGTTCCATAGAAGGAGGGATAGGATATTTAGACACTGCAAAGAGCTTTTTAGGCTTAACAATTCCAGCTTTACCATGAGTAACCATGTGGTGTTGATTCATAACTGAGTGTGAAGGAGGTAGAGGAGATGCTGCTGCAACAGGTTGAGATTCGGATAATGTGCACAAAGGGATATACTCATATTCAGGGGAATCATTAGGAGAGAAATTAGAGTTGGATAATTGTGGGGTGACCAGGTAGGGGCGATTTGTTGAGATTGAATTAGAGAATTAGTTGTGTAGTTTGGAGGCTGGGAAATTTCGGTCAAATGTGTATGAGCTGGTTGGTTAGAAGGCTGGGACGCAAGACACGGAACTCGAGATGATAAGGTTGAATTTTGTGGAGAAGAATTTGTAGGTTGGTTGGAAGGTTAGGATGCAAGATACATATCAGGAGAGGATAAGATTGAAGAATTTGTTGGAGGATTAGGCTGGAAGGTTTCAGCCACATTAATAGGAGAGGGATTTGTGGGGTTGAATGCCGAAATGGGTATAGGATTAGTTAAAGGAAATTTATCAAGATATGGTGGAGTTGGATTTAAAATCAAAGAAGGAGGGTCGGAGTTTGAATTTCGACAAGTGGAAGAATAAGGATAGATATCCTCTAAAAATTGAACATGCTGAGGGTAAAGGTGCAGTCACAGCTTCAAGAGCAGTGAGGGGTTCTGTGGCACGTCCGACCAAACCTGATTCAACAGTAAGACCTTCACCAACTACAGCTACCTCTTCTACAACAGTTTCTTCTACTATAATTTATTCATCTTCCTCAGAAGAATCATCCAAAGTAATTACTTCTCTTCTTTCCTCCATTTCTTCATCAGAGTCCAAAAAGAAATGATCTGAGACTTGTTTCAGAGGTATTTTGTAAAGAGGGTACAACAAAGGACATGCCTACAACAGATCGGGGGTCAAGAGTATCATACTCATCATCAATATCAGATAAACTCGGTTCAGATGAAAAATCAGAATTTAAAAAAGAATTTTCGTCCCATGGTTTCACAGAGTTTCTTGACACAATGAAGATGTCAGAAACAGAGTAGATAAAATTGTGCAAAGAGTTCAGACACAAAAACTGACACAGAGATGGTAGTATTTCAGAGACTGTTTCTTCAAGGAATGGAGTTTTACACCATAGACTTAATCTATTGACTAAGGAGTGAGTGATCACAGTGTAAAACAAACTTTCAGTTGATCTAGAAGGTGGAATGGGTTCCTCTAAATCTTCTTCATAGACAATTGAGTCTTCAAGCCAGTTAATCAGATATCTTGGCCCAGCACAACAAAAGAAAAAGGTATTTTCAAAGAGATAGATTCTAGGACTAGAGACAATCAAAAAGAGATAATTTTTGTAACAATGGTACAGAGGTAAAGGTTTTGAAGGTCCAACATGCTCGAAGTGTTGCAAAGCAACTAATCCAATCCTGTCATTCTTTGTTGGAGTCTTCCATTTGTGATATTATGTCAAACCAAAACCTGATGTCTTAGCACCCATTTGGCCTTTCTCATCTTCTAGAAACAGAGCTACATCCCTTGCAGTACTTTCACCTTTCTTCATTTTCCTTATGATGTGCTTCCTTTGATGTTTAGTTAGAAGATATCTTGGTACTGGTACATGAGAGTCATTGGCAATGAACTTTCTGTCTTTCATAAGCTTTCTCAAAGATTCCAGTGCTTCCAAAGCTTCTAAAGGTATCTCTTCAAAATCAACTGCATGCTCAACAATTATCTTTCTAGCATCAGCTTCATCCATGTTGGAGATGACAGAAGGGTTTGTTGCTCTTCTTGACGCCATTTGGGTAAGAGGATAGAGAGGGATTAGGGCTTGAACGAAAGCGAGAGGTAAGAACTTTAGAGAGAGAGAGGGGTTTGAAGGTGAACGGTTTAGAGAGTGAGAGAGGTTTACAAAAAGCACATAGCCTTTATGACGGGACAAGTGGAGAGAGAAAAAATAGCCAAGGGATCGAAACGTTTTCTCGTTAACTTCCCACTTAATTACTTGAGAATTTGAAATTAATTATGTCTTTCTCGGTCTAAAAGAGGATCCACGTCATATCAGACGAGTCTTAAACTAACAGATACATCATTCAAACATTCACACGTAGAAATTTTAAGATAAGGCTTTAAATACTTACTTGTATGTGATTTATCTCATTAAATCACTGACCTCTTTTGTGAGATGTTCTTGCTTAAATTGGAGGCTTTGGAATATATAATCTTTTGTGATTATGGGTAGTGAGAGTCCATCTTCCAACTTCTATTATGGGAGTCCTTTTTGTTCTACTCAACAAATCTGTAAGAGGAATTGTAAGGTGTTTTGGTACCCATACCTTTTTGGGTCCTTTCCCATTAGATGTTTTGGTCTGTGAAGACTTGGCTTTTCTCTTGTGAAAGCACTTGGACGTGATATGTCCAGATTTATCGCAAAATGTACATAATATTTCAGGAGAAAATTTAGTAGAGGCTTTCAAGTTATTTGAGAGTTTATTAGATACTTTATCGGGATTCTCTTCAATGTATCCTATACTAGTTTTGTCAAAGGTAGATCTCTGACTTCCGAGAAGTTTCATCAGATTGTTCTTGCCATTAACAAATCTAGCAAGATCCTTAGTGAGCTCTTCCACATTTTATTGAAGTTTTAAAACTTCTTCAGATGGTGATGTTTCAATAATGATCTCTGCTTTAAGCATCTCTGCCTTAAGCTTTCTATTTTCTTTGATTAGTTCATCAACCTCAATATTTTTCTGTTCATGCTCCTTAGTGAGCTTCACATACTTTTTCTTAAGTTTTTTGAACTTGTCAAGAATAAAATTGGATTCACTGAGAAGTTCATGATAAGCATCTTGTAAATCCTCAAATTCAGAGTTTACCTCATAGTCTGAGTCAGTGTCTCCAAGTAGACATTTAAACTCACCATCTGATTCCTTATCTAGATCTTCCCAAGTGATCACCTTTTTAAGTGGTGGCATCCTATCACCAGCTGTCCTTATTGCTGCTTTTCTAGCTCTTATTTTGTTCCAGAATTTTCTCATCTTTTTGGTGGCTTCAGAAATTTCCTGATCCTTATCATCATTTTGAGAATGTTGGTCCTTTGGTTTACTTGATGAAGGAAGCTTGTCAACATTGTTCATTGATCTTTCTTCAGATGTGTCCTTGATAACAGTATCTTCATCATAGAGTTATTCAAGTATGTTCCAGATGTATTTGGCTATTTCACAGCGACTGACTTTGTCACATTCAAACCTGCTAAGAGAACTGAGACACTCCATTGTACCCCGTTGTGCCATTAAATGAAAACCTAATTAATTAACCTTAATGGCGTTCTTAATGTTAAACGTATATATAGAAAAACGAAGATATTAAAAACTTAAATGTAAAACATACAACTTCTGGAATTAAACCATTACACCATAGATATAATACACATACACACCATATGTCTGTCCATCAGAGTACAAAACACCGTCTAGGGTATCCTATCAGTAGGATCCCCTGCAGGTACATACTAATACAAACTGTCATAAGCAAAGTAAAATAAAAAGTCTCAAAAGACGCACTGGCCATCAACCCTAAACTCTACCACTAGAATCCACAGCTTGTCCTCCAGCATCTGGTTCATAAGGAGTTCCATCTAGTTCCTCGGCAACTGGTTGCTCCATCGAGTCTTCTCATATGATCACATAACAAAACATATACAATATACAGAAGTAGGGAGATAAGAAACAGTTCTATCATTATAAGCGGAAAAGGAATACATAGCATACAATATAATAATAGTCAAAGACACGCATCACATATAAATAACATTCATCCTTAATTTACGATATCATCCTCTACCCCTAATCTCATGCAACTAAGACTTTATGCTGACGTGACCATCTCTACTCATGTCACCATCCCTATTGCCATTAGGGATGTTAGTCAGTAGTCCAAAAGGTCTGGTGCCAAGAACTCGGTGCGCCCCTATTCCCTTATCTCTATTAGGGAATAGTGCATTAAACACAGTGTGCGCCACTATTCCCCCATTGGAAATAGCTCAATAAGCACAAAATACATGGTACCTCTATCCTCGATAGAATAATCAGAGCAACTCGTCAAGGACTAAAAGAGTATTACAATAGTCTACCTCAGATCTCAGCATCCGTAGGGCACTCACCCACAATATCCGGTATCCATAATAGGATACTGTCACCTCGTGTATTCCACTCACACGGTTGTGAACAACAATGCATCTATATGAATCTCACTGACTCGCCTCGGTTATAGCCTAGTTCCTCAACCTTCCATCACAGTCTTAACACATATTCCATAAACATCTCATATATATAATAATATTTAATTAGGCTAGGCACCTCTAAATCACATTCATTCTCTCACCAACATACATATCTCCCGAACAACATATATCATTACGTAGATGCCAACTAAGCATGAAATAACAGATATTGCATGTTATCAGACAAAACAGATTATACACTGATGACATCCAAATGGTGGGATGCCTTTACATGATCTATTTGGTTGAATTTCTTAAACAAGTATGGCGCATACAAAACAACAATTTGAAATCAGAATTGAAACTTAGTGAAAATGAAGAAGTAAAGAAGAAAATGGAAGAGATTAGGGATGAAGTAGGCGCCACAAACAAGATTGTTTGATAAGCCTTGTGAAGTTCGCCACAAGAATCTTGGATTCTTGATAAGAACAAATTTGGTTCAGCCAAGAACCTAGGAGAACACAATTCTCACTCAATGGAAATAATCCAAATGAACATCCAAGTTACCATTTCTGAATGAAGGGACGAAATACATAGAGTGATCTGCCAACTCTTGGTTGCCAAAATCAATCATAACCCCCACTTTGATTGGCCTAATGATATCACTAATGACCACTAAACAAGTAATCAAATCAGCCCCCAATCCCCTAATTAACACGCCTACAATACAAAAGAGTATGGGTGGTTACACTTGCTTCTCACATTAAAAGTGTAACCCCCATATTAATCATCAAAGGAATCCAAACTATTTAACATGTGCAGAAAAATAAAAGGTGGCTGCATCAAATGATGGACCCCACTTACATAATTCCACAATACTTATTGAATTAAAAATGGAAAAACAACTAATAAACCCCACTAGCCTTCATGAGCTCGCCATCCTTTCTTCATGAGTGAGCCAAGTTACTAACTTGGGCTCATTGTCTTCTTGTTTGGTACTTGGGCTTGAGTCCATTAAGAATGCCACTAATTGAATCAGAGCTTCTTGGGCTTTCTTTGCTCTTGCCCTTGTCATTGGGCCACCAAGACCTTGGATGGCTTCTTGATCCAAGTTGGTCTCTATTGGGCTTACATCATCCCCTCCTTCTTTAAGTGAATTCGACCTCGAATTGAAATCTTCATCACCTACATCAAAAAGAGATAAATCAGCCACATTAAAAGTTGCACTAATACCTCCATGTTCACTTGGGAGATCCAACTTGTATGCATTATCATTGATCTTGGCCACCACTTGGAATGGACCATCACCCCTTGGATGAAGCTTAGATTTCCTTTGAGAAGGAAACCTCTCTTTTCTCATGTCACCCAAACCCAATCTCCTGGTTCAAAAACCACCTTCCTCCTCCCTTTATTGGCTTGTCTTGCATAACTTTCGGTCCTCTTCTCAATTTGGCCCTTCACCTGCTCATGTAACTTCCTCACATATTCAGCCTTGGCCTTACCATCCTTATGCTTTAAAATTGAAGAGCTAGGCAATGGCAATAAATCAAGAGGAGTTAAAGGGTTAAATCCATAAACAACCTCAAAAGGAGAATATTGAGTAGTACTATGAACAGCCCTATTGTAAGCAAATTCCACATGAGGCAAACAATCCTCCCAAGATTTAATATTCTTTTTAATCACT
The DNA here is from genome assembly GCA_035048595.1 of Echinosophora koreensis. Taxonomy (NCBI): domain Eukaryota; kingdom Viridiplantae; phylum Streptophyta; class Magnoliopsida; order Fabales; family Fabaceae; genus Echinosophora; species Echinosophora koreensis. The sequence continues at coordinate 206,970 of JAPCYP010000214.1, forward strand.
GCCCTTAAAAGTGAAGAAAGGGTCCTATTCACAACTTCAGTTTGCCCATCCGTTTGAGGATGGCAAGTAGTGGAGAAGAGAAGCTTTGTTCCAAGCTTTCCCCACAATGTCCTCCAAAAATGACTAAGGAACTTGGTGTCCCTATCACTTACAATACTCCTTGGGAGGCCATGAAGCCTCACCACCTCTTTAAAGAACAAATCAGCAACATGACAAGCATCATCAATTTTTTTGCATGGTATAAAATGTGCCATTTTTGAAAATCTGTCCACCACAACAAATATCGAATCTTTACCATTCCTTGTCCTAGGAAGTCCCATAACAAAGTCCATAGATATATCGACCCAAGGAAAATCAGGAATAGGCAAAGGAGTATAAAGTCCATGAGGCATCACTTTAGATTTTGACTTTTTACACACAATACATCTTTCACAAAATTTTTGCACATCATGCTTCATATGAGGCCAATGAAAATGTTCATGCAACATGTCTAAAGTCTTTTGGACCCCCAAAATGCCCCATCAATCCCCCCTCATGCGCCTCTTTCACAAGCAAATTTCTTATTGAGCTTTTTGGAACACACAATCTCTTTTCTTTAAACAAAAACCCTTGGTACCTAAAGTACCCATTTTGGGCTGTATGCACACAACTAGCATAGATACTTGAAAAATCATTATCATTCTCATACAAGTCCTTAATACATTCAAGACCAAACAACTTTGTTTCAAGGGTAGAAAGTAAGGAATATCTCCTTGAAAGTGCATCCGCCACAACATTGGCCTTACCTTTCTTGTGTTTCACCACATATGGAAACTGTTCAAGGAACTCAACCCACTTGGCATGTCTTCTATTCAACTTCCCTTGCCCTTTCAAATATTTCAAAGACTCATGGTCACTATGAATCACAAATTCTTTGGGCAATAGATAGTGTTGCCAAGTTTGCAAGGCTCTCACCAAGGCATACAATTCCTTATCATAGGTGGGATAATTAAGGGCAGCTCCACTTAATTTCTCACTAAAATAAGCAATTGGATGCCCCTCTTGCATCAACACAGCCCCAACACCAACATTAGAAGCATCACATTCAATTTCAAAAGATTTAGCAAAATTAGGCAAAACAAGTATTGGTGCATGGGTGAGCTTTTCCTTAAGTTCTTTAAAAGCATGCTCTTGTTTTTCCCCCCATTTAAACCCCACATTCTTTTTTACTATCTCATTAAGAGGTGCTGCCAAGGTACTAAAATCCTTAACAAACCTCCTATAGAAACTAGCCAAGCCATGGAAGCTTCTCACTTCACTCACATTTTTTGGGGTTGGCCAATCTTGGATGGCCTTAATCTTTTCCTTATCCACATGAACCCCCTTGTCATTAATCACAAAGCCAAGAAAGATCACATGATCCACACAAAAGGTACATTTTTCTAGATTTGCAAACAATTTTTCTTTTCTCAACACAAGCAAAACATTTCTTAAATGCTCAAGATGATCATCTATGTTTTTGCTATAAATCAAGATGTCATCAAAATAGACCACAACAAATTTTCCCAAAAACTCCCTCAAAACATGGTTCATTAATCTCATGAAAGTGCTAGGTGCATTGGTTAACCCAAAAGGCATGACCATCCACTCATATAAACCATATTTAGTTTTGAAAGCAGTTTTCCATTCATCACCCTCCCTTATCCTTATTTGATGGTATCCACTTTTTAAATCAATTTTTGAAAAAATACAAGCACCATGCAATTCATCTAATAAATCATCAAGTCTAGGGATAGGATGCCTATACTTGATTGTGATGTTATTCACGGCCCTACAATCCGTGCACATCCTCCAAGTTCCATCTTTCTTGGGCACTAAAATCACCGGAACTGCACATGGGCTTAAACTTTCTTGCACCCATCCCTTTGTCATCAATTCCTCCACTTGCTTTTGAATTTCCTTGGTCTCTTGAGGGTTGCTCCGATAGGCTGGCCTATTAGGCAAGGATGCACCCGGAATAAGATCAATATGGTGCTCAATTCCCCTCAAAGGTGGAAGGCCATGTGGCACTTCTTTTGGGAAAACATCTCCAAATTCCTGCAAGAGATTCTTAACACCACCAGACAAAGATATTTCATCAGAAGCATTAGCATGTAAACAAGATTCCCTACAATAGAGCATGTAGAGGGGCTGCCTCGAAATCAAGGCACTCTTAACCTCACTTTTTGTTGCAAGAAAGCTCTCCTTTCCCTCTTTTCCCTCTCTATTTTTCCCACTTTTTCTCTCATAATTCTTTTTCTCTTTTTCTTCACTCTTTTTCTCATTCTTTTTCTCATACTCTTTTTCTTTTCTCTCTTGCTCTCTTTTCTCTCTCATTTTTATTTGATCCTCACTAACTTCTTTTGGAGATAGAGGAGAAAGAATGACCTTCCGGTCTTGGTACAAGAATGAGTACTTATTAGAGAACCCAACATGAGTAGCTTTTCTATCATATTGCCACGGTCTCCCCAACAACATGTGGCTTGCCTCCATAGGCACTACATCACATAGGACACAATCTTGATATTTCCCTATAGAAAAAGGGACTTCAACCTGTTTGTTCACCACCATTTCTCCAACCTCACTTAGCCATTGGAGTCTATAAGGCCTAGGATGCGCCTTAGTCACAAGGTTCAATTTAGACACCATTCTAGAACTTACCACATTGGCACAGCTACCTCCATCAATGATTAGAGAACATACATTTCCTTGGACTAGACATCTAGTGTGGAAGATATTTTCTCTTTGGCCTTCTTCATGTTCCTTTGCTTGACTCCCCAATAGTCTCCTTACCATGAACAAATCACCTTCCGGAACGACCTCCTCTTCTTCACTCTCCTCCTCACTTGAAGCCTCGGATTGAGAGAAGACTTCTCCATTTCTTGTTACCATGGTCCTCTTTGTTGGGCATTGGGATGCAATGTGCCCATGACCTAGGCATTTGAAGCATTTCACATCACGACTCCTAGAACTTGCTTCCATAGGCTTCTTCCCTTGAGGAGTGCTCACAGCCTCCTTGGATGGTGCACCCTCCTTCTTTTGCTTGTCCTTCCAATTTGAGGATTGGAATTTGGAAGAAGAAGAAGAAGTGAATTTGGATTTCTTCCTCTTAAGTTGTTGCTCCACCTTCATTGCTTGTTGGACCAAGTCTTCAAGCTCCACATAATGTTGAAGTTCCACTATGTCTTGTATGTCTTGGTTCAACCCATGTAAAAACCGAGCCATGGTAGCCTCCCTGTCTTCATCATAATTAGACCTAAGCAAGGTCAACTCCATCTCCTTGTGATATTCATCAACACTTTTAGAGCCTTGTGTCAACCTTTGCAATTTGTTGTATAGGTCCCTATGGTAGTGATTTGGGACAAACCTCTTCCTCATCACATGTTTCATCTCTTCCCACGTCTCTATAGGTCCCTCTTCATACCTCCTCCTTTCTTTTTGCAACTGGTCCCACCATATTAGGGCATACTCCTTGAACTCAAGGGCGGCTACTTTCACCTTCTTGCTTTCATTGTATGAATTACAGTCAAAAACTTGTTCCATCTTCATCTCCCACTCCATGTATGCTTCGGGATCATTCTTCCCAATAAAGGAAGGGACTTTGATCTTGACCCCTTCAAGTCTCTCTCCTCTTTCACGCCTTCTACCTCTTCTACCTCCTCTAGGCCTTCCTCTGTCACTTTCATAGCCACTAGAATCTTCATGGTTTTGAAGTCGAGCAAGTTGTCTATCATAGTTAGCTTGCATCTCCTCCATTTGTCTTGTAAGAGCTTGGATTTGATTATTCACCCTAGCTTGATGAATGGCTGTTCTTGGAGTAGGGGGTGAGCTATCATGATCCCCCATGACTTGAGTAGAAGAATTTGATAACTTTCTCACCACACTCTCTCACTTGTTCTCACAAAGTTTCTTCTTTTTCACTCTTTTTGGCTTTTTCCACACAGAATGTATATTTCACTCTTGCCTTTTTCCTCTCAGTGTTCACCTTGAGTTCTTAGAAGAATCAAACACAAACACACAAAAATCCAAAAGTTCAAGTAACAAAATCACAAAAACTTTTCAAACAAAGAACAAAAAGGACAGGCTAGAAAGAAAGGTTTTGGAAACAAAGAAGCAAAGGAAGAAGGGAAATGGTTCAAGTACACGAATTGCTCAAAATTTTTTTTTTTTTTTTTTTAAGTAATTGGGTCACGGGCGTGATGTATATCACGGCCTACCCGTGATCCTTTCTGGATCAAGGCCTCTTGGTATCACGGGCGTGATGTAGCTCACGGCTTGGCCGTGATGCTCTCTGGAATTCACACTTTTGTGTCACGGGCGTGATGGTTGTCACGACCTGCCTGTGATCACTTCTGGAAAACACGAAATAATTTTTTTTTTTTTTTGTTTGAGCACTAACACAATTTTGAAAACTTCCCTTCACAAACAGAAACAAGGTAGTACTTTGTTTGATTTTGGGTTTGAAAGAAAAGAAAGAAAACTAGAAAGTAGATGAAGAACACAAGATTATCAAATTCAACCAAAGCCTAAGCTTTGATACCACTTGATGACATCCAAATGGTGGGATGCCTTTACATGATCTATTTGGTTGAATTTCTTAAACAAGTATGGCGCATACAAAACAACAATTTGAAATCAGAATTGAAACTTAGTGAAAATGAAGAAGTAAAGAAGAAAATGGAAGAGATTAGGGATGAAGTAGGCGCCACAAACAAGATTGTTTGATAAGCCTTGTGAAGTTCGCCACAAGAATCTTGGATTCTTGATAAGAACAAATTTGGTTCAGCCAAGAACCTAGGAGAACACAATTCTCACTCAATGGAAATAATCCAAATGAACATCCAAGTTACCATTTCTGAATGAAGGGACGAAATACATAGAGTGATCTGCCAACTCTTGGTTGCCAAAATCAATCATAACCCCCACTTTGATTGGCCTAATGATATCACTAATGACCACTAAACAAGTAATCAAATCAGCCCCCAATCCCCTAATTAACACGCCTACAATACAAAAGAGTATGGGTGGTTACACTTGCTTCTCACATTAAAAGTGTAACCCCCATATTAATCATCAAAGGAATCCAAACTATTTAACATGTGCAGAAAAATAAAAGGTGGCTGCATCAAATGATGGACCCCACTTACATAATTCCACAATACTTATTGAATTAAAAATGGAAAAACAACTAATAAACCCCACTAGCCTTCATGAGCTCGCCATCCTTTCTTCATGAGTGAGCCAAGTTACTAACTTGGGCTCATTGTCTTCTTGTTTGGTACTTGGGCTTGAGTCCATTAAGAATGCCACTAATTGAATCAGAGCTTCTTGGGCTTTCTTTGCTCTTGCCCTTGTCATTGGGCCACCAAGACCTTGGATGGCTTCTTGGTCCAAGTTGGTCTCTATTGGGCTTACATCATACATAGTAAAATAATAATAAAATATTCAGGTATCACCAAACATCACATAAAGTATGTTACCACAACCAGCACATCACAAACAGCTCAACAGTGATAAAAACAGACATCCTCGAATATTATAAAATTATCCTAATGGTAATAAACCTACAATCCCCAAATCATCATTGGTACTACAGGGTAGTCGCCGATGTGATTTGGGTATTGCCGATTACTCGCCCACTAGTAGGGTTTAGGTCGCCCTACACCATTATTATAATATATGTTACTTAGTCGTTCCGATGACAGGATATTTCTTTCTCCCACCTGAGCTAACACTGGAATCATGAAATTGAAGCTCCTCTTTACCACACCACAAGCTACTAATCAATCTTCAACCAAAACAACATAAAACAATCTAAGTTAACAAAATCAATCTAGAGTAACAAAGAACTAGGGTTCGGCCAAGACACCAAAAAGGGGCTAGGGTTCTTTTCTCATTTCCATCTTTTGGATACTAGTTACTAGAGTCTTAAATAGCATGGAGAAATTGTTATAAGTCAAAAATTGAAACAAAACTCATCTAACCCACTTAGCTAGGGTTTCGGCCAACATATCAAAATAGGGCTAGAAATTTCTTTTGCTCTCATCCTTTTGGATCTAGAATCTAGAGGCCTTAAAGAGTTCATAGAAATTGTCACCACATCAAAATCATTTTCTATGATTTTCTTGGATTAAATGAAGAAATTCTAAGAGAATGAAAATATGGTGAACTTGACATGAATGAATGGAAATAATTGATGAGAAGTGTCACCATGATCACAAGCAATGATGATTTACCTCTAGATGATGAAAGAAATGAAGAAATTTGATCAAAGATGCAAGTTTTTCAAGAATGGAGTCTTAGAGTTGTTTTTTTTGGAGCAAATGAACATGAAGAATTTGTGAAGATGAAGAGGTGAAGTGTCCAAGTGCTTGCAAGGGGGGAGGAGGCCATGTAATAAGGGGTAGAAGGGTCACAAAATATTGGGTCAAGGTTGGAAATACAAAGAAAGGTCAAGGGTAATTTAGTCATTTGATTATGGAGGTTAGCATTTTTTGTGAAACACCATCATTACACGGTGAGTCATGGTGGTGACTCACCCCATGACTCACCACCCCTAGGGGGCATCAATCCGGTGTCCGGTTCTATCTCTGCACCTTCATTCCCGACTCCGTCGATTACCTAATTTAGGTTTTTTGCCGATTTCTTTGAAAATTCGCCCGTAAAAAAGTATAATCATTTATTTTTGAGTGAAAATTTAAAAATAGCCTATATCATTGAAAATGTGATTTAAATCTAAACTGTTTCGTTCACGAGTCAAAATTAGGTTTTCTGAAGAGTAAAATTTTACTGTCAATGAAAACGCAGATCGGGTTCCGTCTGAATTTTAAACCCAAATTTTAATCGTAACCTTTTACTATAAAGTAGAGTCTAAATATGATTTTGTGTTATCCAAAATCATTTTTTTGGTCTCAGATAAAAATATAAATAAATATATTGTTACCGGTAATTACAGTATATATAAAAAGCAGGATGTTACAAGAACAAACAAGTAGATACTTGGCTTTTACATTAAGCTGAACCATGCTCTTATGATCTGGTGTCCATCTGCTCCTTGGGATGACATTTCCATTTTCATCAGTTGGACTAAGAGGTCCATGAAATATGATTTCCCATAGATCCAAATCAGTTGACTCGATGTACATTTTCATCTTGCTTTTCCAGTATTTATAATCATTTCCACTGAACATGGGAGGTTTGCTGAGGTATGTACCTGGTACGTCCGTGTGTTTTCTTCCGCATTTTCCCACGTAATCTACTGCTGAAATATTCTTCTGTAATTATTTTAGGTTACACCTAAAAGCCTATTGTACTCACGCCCGGATTGATTTTAGTATTCTAACTCTCGATTAATTAATTAATTAATTAATTAATCAATCGCTCGGTTTGTGTTTCTTTGGGTTTTGGACCCGTTTCAACTCTGATTCTCCTCAAACTTGAAACACAAGCTCAGTAACACCTAAGGAACATGATTATGCCTTCAAACATGCTTAATCCTTTTCTTATACACTTATCAAGAAAATGGGGTGTTACAGGGTGAACCATGATAAACAAGTTGTGTGATCTTCTTTCTCTAACCTTTTTAAGATTATTTGTTTATCTAACTTGTCCAATAACCTAAAGGGTTAAAGTTGTACATATTAAACAAGTCTCTGTTTTACCTGCTTGTGTGTTTTTTAGTTTAAAACCATCAGACGGGTCAGTAGTCTTACTGATCTTTCGAAGAGTCTGTTCTAAGCTTTCTATGCGCAAAAGTTTTAGTTTGGTAAAAAAGTTTAATAAAAACAATTCAACCCCCCCCCTGTGCTTATACTTGTTTATTTCAGTCTTCAAATAGTCAATCAAGCATTCACAAATACATAACTACATACATAATAAGAGTCATCAAGCTCATTGAAGCAAATCAACCACAATCATTCAACAACCAACTGATGAAGCCATCAAAATTATTAGAGGTAATCCTCCCTTATCTCTTGAATACAAGTTAGGTTCCTCCTTTGTTCCTTCAAAGCACTTTATCTCTTTCCCAACCAAGTCAACAACCCAATATCCAACTCACAATCTTCATCAACAAGCATTTATTCAAGTTAAAACAAGCAAGCGCCAAGGGGTAAAACCCAAGTAAAGCTCACGGCAAGACAGATTCAAGGAAAAAGAAAATTTTGCTCACTTTGAGCTTTGGTATACTTGAAGAGAAAGTCATTTCTATGGTAGAAATATAGTCAAAGTCATTTCTATGGTAGAAATATAGTCCAAAGTTCAAAAACAAACTCATACAAATTTTAGAGATTTTCTTCATGATTTTTGGAAGGAAAGGTAACTTGAATCAAGATGCATAAATGGAAGGGAAAACATGTAAGGAAGAAGTTTAATGAACTTGAGTCATGAAGCTTACCTTCTTTGGTGATGGAAAATGAAGAAAAGTGAAGAACAACTCAATAACACCAACAACACTAGAGAGAAAAGAACTTTAAGCTTTTTGAAATTGGAAGCTTAATAAGCAAGTAACTTGTTTGTATGAAAGTATGAGTAAAATGAAGTGGATGAGTAGGTTAAAGGAGTGGTGGCAAAAAATTATAAGGAAGGGAGAGGGGTAGTTTTTTTTTTTCCTTTTAGGTGATTTAACCATGGTAAAAAGGATAGGTTAGTAATTTTGGAGAAAGTTTGGATATTATGGGAAAGTGTGTGACTGACGGCTTGTAACTTGCATGTTGCGTCAGTCATTTCATTTGACTTTTGTGTCACACACTTTCCATTGTTCTACTTCCTTTGCTGCTCCACCCTCGTCTCCTGGTTCTATCCGGAAGCCCGGTGTTAGCACATTTTCCTGTAAAGCTGGTATCAAATAAAAAGTTAATATTTCATACAATTGCCAAAAATTTCAAAAACATTCCAAACAATCTTAAAGCACTCAAGGTATTCTCAAGCCTAATATTTTCATTTTTGGTCAAGTTAGGGTTTTCTAGCTGGCTAAAAACTACATTGTCAGCCAGAACGCAAACCAGATTCCGTGTGAGTTTTAAACCCAAATTTGAATCACTACTTCCTACGTCATAGTAGGTTCTAACCATGATTTTGTTTTTGTCAAAATCATTTTCTTGATCGCAGGTAAAAACATAGAAATATATAGATACTGGTAATACAATGTAAGTAGAGCATAGATAAAAAGTAGGGTGTTACAATATTAACGATGGAGATGGTTTTTTTTTTAAAAGGGGGGGTAATGTGACCAAGGATTGATCACTAAGAATTTTAGGATCTTCTTTGATCTAATTGCTCTAAAATTTGAGATCAAACACAATTCAAGCACAATTGATATGAAACTTGTTCTTCAAGTGAAGAGTCAAGAGAAACAAAAAAGAGTAGAAGAGAAGAACAATTGATATATGACTAGAAAGTAAATTGCATGAAGTAAATTGCAAGAATTAAAGTGCAAGAATTAGGGAACAAAAGTAGAAAATGTAATAGGAAGAAGATGAAGGGGAATGGCGCCACAAATGCATTCTTCTTAGAGAAGAAGATTGAATTTGATAAGCCAAAGGAGGATTCACCACTTGAATATTGAAATTCAAGATAAGAATCAATGGTTCAACTCATGAACCAAGAAGAGGAGAACTCTCTTTCTCTCTCTAGAAATCTCAAGTATGAGAAAACCTTCCAAATGAATTCCAAACTTGCAAAATGAGTTACATGGAGCTTATTTATAGATGAGAAAAGTGCTCATCCTCCTCCTAATGAAACAAATCAGTGCCTCCCTCACTCAATCCCAAGTGTGGGCTTTGATTTTGGCCCAATGCTTCCTACTCCTATGTTATGGCCCAATAGGCCCAATTCCTAAACTAGTCCCAAGTGCTTTTTGAATAAGCACTGCTATTACATGAACTCTACTCTATACAAAGGTCCTAGTTCCTATCTTTATTACATGAACTCTACTCTATACAAAAGTCCTTAGCCCTATCCCTGACTAGGTATCTTGGACTCTTCTTTAGAGTATTTTGAACTCTTCTTAGCCTTGACCTTGTCATGGGTCCATGTGAGTCTTCGATGTTTGGTCCTTTGCTTTGCGAATCCATGTTCATAACATCCCCTCCTTCTTGAAGAAAATTCGTCCCGAATTTTAAGCCTACATTAACGAGAAGACGATTAAGTTTATTCTTTTATAAAGATCCTAAAAAAAGTAAGAAAAATTTGGGAAGGAAACTCCTTTATTTGGGAAGGCAACTCCCTTATTATCGTTGTAATTCTCAACCCATCCTCCCGGGTCAAAAACCACCCTTTTGAAAACAAGTTTTGTTAACAACCCTTTCAAATATTCATCATAAGGTGTAATCTCTTGAAGATTGGTTGAAAATGTTTGTCCATTATTGAGAGAAACATTTAGAAAGATATTTAATATGTGTCTTAATTCTCTCAATGAATAGGAACCTTGATGGATGTGCATTAGTTGCTTTTGAAATTTCAAAATAGGTTCAATGCACATAGGTAAGGTAGAAGTATTAGTAGGCAAGCAAAAATCATTATGGTGAAAATTATTTATTGGTAGCCCTACTAAGAAAACTTCTTTTACCTCACCTTTAACCTTAGCAATATGCACACTTTTAGCACTTAAAACATAGCCCATACATTTCACTTTGGTGGTGCAAAAAGTGCATTTTTCAAGAAATGCATCACATTCAAGTTTAGAAAATTTTGCAAAAGTAGGAAAAACAAGAATGGGTGCATTGGTGATTCCTTCAAACAATATCTCATGCCATTTTTGAAAACTTAGAGGAAATCCAAGAAAGTTATCATGAGAGGAATATAGAATTATATTTTCAAACATCCTTTCATTCCTCCAATCATACTTTATTGATTTCAAAAAGTGAACATGGTTTTCAAGAGTAATGGCATAGATCAAGTGGTTTTCAAAATATGTAACAACACAAAATCCAAATAATTCATGCATGCCATAGATCACAAATTTCAAATCAAGCTTAGGCTTATGCTTCAAGGATTTTATTGGATTATGAGGGTTCTTACTTTTCAAAACAATTGTTTGATGAAGATAAGAGTTATGCCTATGATTTGGAACAATATTCATAATCTCTTTCAAAATCATGCTTTGTTTTTCAAACACTTATTTTGATTCTTGTTTTGTATGATCAACTTGTTGCATTATTCCACTTTTTTCCACACTTGTTGCCATTGATTTTTCTTTATTATTTTGTGGCACTTGCTTTTCTTCTTCATTTTGTTTTTCTTTTTCACTCTTGGCTTCTCTCTCAAGCTCCATTTTCTTTCTTATTTTATTTTGATCCTCACTAATGTCATTTGTAGAGAGGGGTATAAGAGTAATGTTTTTGTGGTGGTGGATAGAAGGAATAGAAGAAATGATAGAAGTGGAAGGTTTAGAGTTAAGAAATGTGTCCACTTTTACCAACAATTTCAAGTTGTTTTGATGAGACACCCTCCTTCTTGAAGGAGTTCTTTCTCTTCACTTGTGCTTCAACCTTGAGTGTGTGTTGTAGGTCTCTAGTGTAGCTTGAAGGCACATATCTTTTTCTCAAAACCCTCTTCATTTCTCTCAAAGTACTAATTGGTTCCTCATCATACCTTCTTCTCTCTTTACACAATTGATCCCACCAAATTAAAGCATAATCATGAAATCCTAGATTAGCTACCTTTACTTTCTTTTCTTCACTATAGTAGTGGCAAGAGAATATGTGCTCCAATTTGGTTTCCCATTCCAAGTAAACATCAGGATCACTCTTCCCATGGAAGCTAGGGATCTTCACCTTCACATTATGCAACTTGTCATGTCTCCATCTATCAAATCTAGGTCTATGTTCATTGTCTTCCAAATTTGAGGAGCCTCTATGTGAGTTGTCATGCCTTGATCCCTTTTTGTGCTCAAGTAATTCTAATCTTTCAAACACTTTTTCTATGTTCCTCGTCATTCTATCCAACTTCCTATGCAAGCTCCTTGTTCTTTGTGATGATGGAGTAGAATCTTCAATGTCTTCTTCATGTAGTGAAGCCATGGTGCACTTACAATTTAAGAAATTACAATACAAACTCCAGCAAATTGAAAATTACACAAATCAAATGAAGATTGTAACACCCCGCTTTTCGTTAAGTGCTTTTTGTATGCTTTGTTTGTTAGGGAGGTTTAGAACGAGCTAAGTGGGGTTGTGTTGGAAAATCCATTCCTTAGGCTCGTGTCTTGTGACTTCCTGAGTCACAAGCATGACCGTACTCAAGAGAGAGCACGATCGTGCTCGTTGGGTTAGCGCTTCTTGCTGAATTGAGCACACCCTTGCTCAAGTGCAAACCGCGAGTTTATGTCATAAACCCTATTTTGGCAACAGCAGCCAACCTCAGCGCGGCAGCAACCCTTTCTTTCCCTAATTTCTCTAAACCCATTCCATTGTTGGAGCTTTAGAGACCCTTGGGAGCGTCTAGTTCGTCAGTGCCAATCGGTATAGGTAACGGTTCCTTCTCTTTTGGTTTCCTTTTCAATTTCTACATTGGAAACTAATTGATTGATGTTCTTGTTTGACCAAGGCTTGGAAGCAGACTGAGCTACTTGAGGGAATGTGACCGGTTTGCCGTTTAGAGTTTTGTTGTGGAATCTTCATACCAGGTATGAGGAGAGGATAGTGTAGACATTAGGCAAGGGGGTAGCGTAAGATAAGGGGTTCCCATAGCCCCGTTAGATGTTGTTGCAACTATTATAATGTCATATTATGCTTGATTATGACTATACCTAAATTATTGTTGATGCCATGATCTGCCTGGTTGTATGAGTTAATTGTTTATATGTATAGTTGGAATAATTGGTATGCCTATTGTTATAATCGTTGAATTGTTCATGATGTGGTATGCCTATTAATTTGTCTTATGCCATGAGTTTTGGTTGAATTGGTATGAATACCTATGTTACGAATGTTATTGTTATGATATGGATTATGTTGATTATGTTGGCTGAATATGATGTTGATTGAGTGATGATGTAGTTGTTACGTCGAACACATTAATAAGACCCTAATTGGATTTAATTAGGACTCTTAGTTAACATAGGAATTAAGGGATTAATTCCCCAATGCTTCATAAAACATGAACTGTTAGTGAGAGGTGAGGATTGATGCCCAATGGATTAGTCAAGACATTAGGATTCGATTTAAGAGTGTTTAGGGAGGTTTTAGTCCAAGAACAAGTTGAATCTGCCCAGAACAATACGGCTGGCCCAGGTGCACGGCCTTACTGAACAGGGATCACACCCATGCTCCTAGTTGCATTCTGGAAGGCAGGTCGTGCATTGAGCACTGCCATGCAGGACAGTGAGCACGACTGTCCTTCACTTAAATGACAACACGACCATGTTGGGGTGAGCACGTCCGTGCTCCCCTTACTGGTCAGAATCTGAGATTAAAAGAATTAAGGAGTGTTTCACCCCAAATGTCCCCAATAATGTAGTATGACACCAATCGAATAATGATGAGTTAGATAACTTAATTAAAGATTAATTAAGATAAACAAGAATAATACGTTGGTTAAGCTGGTACCCGTTGGGTTACAGCACGTTGATACGCTTTGGTTCTTTTTGGCCAAAGTGCCCTCGATGCTTTTTGGTCGAGGCATTGATGAGTTGAACCTTGGTGCTTTTTGGCCAAGACGTTGATGTTGACATTGTTGATGATGGTGATAAGTCTTGGGTGCTTATTGGCCCAAGCAAAGGAGGTGGTTGCCTTGTTTGTTGTTGTATTCATACATTCATACGTTGAAGTCGTTAGTGAGGGAAGTTCAACATAGGGGAGGTCGTCCTAGAGTTTGACGATCTGGCCAAGTCTCGGGAGGTTCACCCAAGGTCTGGTGAACCGTGCGCCCCCGCGGTGGCGTACCCTCGTTATGGTATATCGGCTATCCAAGGGGTTCATCCATGGTTTGGTGAACTGCTGGCGTTGGTGCTTTTATGGCCAATGTGGATATGTAACTTCAAAGTTGCCTTCCTGAGAAAGTTTGGATTCACGTGCATAATGGAGTAGCGGAGTAGTGTTGCACCGCATAGCATGTGTTGGTTGATTTAATATGTTTGATATAACTATATGTTGATGGTAAATACTGTATGATGATATATGCTATGTATGTGATATATGTTCATATTGCTTAATTACTTCCATGCCGATGTGTTTACATGTTTTCTTACTCCCCGTTTTCTGTTTCTGTTGCGCCATGTATCTCTCCTTACAGAGGATGGTGAGCAGCCAGTGGAGGAGTGACTCTGAGGAGCCGCGACTCTAGTTAGGTTGTTTAGTTTATAGTTGTTGTTATTTTTCAGTTTCAGTTGTATTCTGAGAATTTTATTCCGGAGCGGTTATACCAGCTCTGTATGTGGCATCGGGGTTGGGTTATGTTTTTGTTTTGTTTTATGTTTTATCTTTTTAAAACTATGTTCTTTCCGCATTAATTGTTACAATGCGGTACCTTTTATCCAAGTTTTATTTTAATCAAATAAATGTATGTTTTATATTATCTCTTTCAAGTAAATGTTCTATATTAATATGCGGGGTAGAAGGGTGTCACATTTATGGTATCAGAGCACTTCGACCCTGTCCGGACGTGGTATGAGTCTGTTGTGAGTCTGTTGTGTGCTCTTGTTTGAATTGTCTATACCTCTTATAGACAATGATGCTTAATGTTGCGAGCCATTGGCTTTTTCTTGCTTTAAGTTAGTTGTATCAATATACTGCTTTGGGCATTTACAGGAACTTATGGCAGGAAGACGAGGCAGAAACGATCAGGCGATCGCTGACTGGTAACTCTTAGAAATAAGAGTTATTATTATCTTTTTAATAGAATCATTGTTCCTATTTTGAGTAATTTAGGAAAGTAAAGCGAGTTTGGTCATGATGAATAAATAATGGAGTTGAATTTTTAATTACTGAAAAAGTTATTAATTTTGCAATCTTATAGCTAAAAAGATGTTTGAGTTTTGAGCAGGATTTAAAGGTTAAAATGCTGAAGGAGCTGCTCAGGATTGCTATGGAATGTTACAGCTTCTGGGAAGTGAATCACTACAAGACAAATGAATTGCCAGCTCAGCACACTTTCACTAAGGACAAAAAGGCCTGCAGCGCTGCCCCAAAAGGAGGAAAGAGAAAATTCAAGACTTCAGCTGTGTGTACTTGGGAATTGGGCCAAGGAGTATTTTAATATTTGAATTTGTGTAAAGCCCAAAAAGGGAGGCATGAGAGAGAATGCACAAACCCTACTTGGGGAGCACTAGTACAAATAGGACAGGGCAGCCTCCTTTTAGGTCAGCTTGGTACAGAGTACAGCAACCACCACAGTCTCCTTTGTCCTCTCTGGAATTCATTTTACGTTTTATGTTTAGTCTTTCTTTATGTTTATTTTTGTCTTCAAGCTCATTATGAGCTAATTTCCCTTATCTAGGAACTATGAATTTGTAATTAACACTGATGGGTAATTTGATGCAATGGATGTTATTCATTTTCTTCTTCTCTGCATGAATGTTTATTTTTAGTTTGGACTGATATACTAGCTAACTAAGTTTGGAAAAACTGAGATAGTGGACTTGATTAGAAGATACAGATAGAACAATTAATTGGAAAATTAATTGTGTTGAATGAGCTAGGAATATTCTTCAAGTCTTTAAGTAGCTGGATGTGCTTATCTTTTAGCTGGGTGAAATTAACTTGAACTTAGGAATAAGAAGCTTTTAACGAACTCAGTTATTAATCCTGGAAAGCAAACTTTCAATTCCTGGACTAAATGCTGTAGCATCCTGAAGCATGAATTACCCTGAAGTTAATATTCCAAAGGAATAGATTCCTAGCTATTACCTTTTCCTGTTTAAAACCCTCAATTATTGCCTTTACCAATTCTTTACACTTTACAATTACTGTTCTGAGACTTAATTACTTCCGTTACTTTACTGTTAAAATTCCCTTTTATTTTATTTAGCTAAGTGGAAAAAGTCAAAAGAAGAATTTACTTTCAACCCATTAAAATCCTCGTGGGAACAATCTTTACTCATTCTTTATTACTTGTTTGACTGTGTACACTTGTACATCTTTTTGCACAATACTGACGCGTTTGCACTCCTTACCAATGCAATCGGACAAGTTCAGAAAGTTAACAACGGAGGACCGGTTGAGTTTCAGGGTCTTGATAAGTTCCAGCGGAACAATCCGCCATCTTTCAGAGGAGCTTATGACCTAGAGGGAGCTTTGTTGTGGATAAGGGAGATCGAGAAGATCTTCAGAGCTATGGACTGCAATGATCAGCAGCGGGTTATTTTCGCCACGTTTATGCTCACGGAGAAGGCTAGGCACTGGTGGGAGAACTGTCATCAGAGGATGGTGGCTGAGGGTACAGTAGTCACCTGGGCTGTGTTCAGAGGCAGGTTTCTGGAGAAATATTTTCCTGCGGATGTATGTGACAAGAAAGAGATGGAATTCTTGGGGGCTGAAGCAGGGAAATATGTCGGTGGGCAAGTATGCGGCAAAGTTCGAGGAGCTGGCTAGGTACTACACACCTTATTAGGTCATGGGTGATGATCGGTCAAAGTGTGTAAAGTTCGAGGATGGTCTTCGACCGGAGATCAAGCAGGCGATCAGTTACCAGGAGATCAGAGTCTTCCCAACCTTGGTGAAAAAGTGTAGGATCTTTGAGGATACCTACAAGTCCAGGGTTGCTAGTTTCAGGAATTATGATGGTCTGAACAACAAGAAGACTGAGCAGAAGGAAAAGGGCAAGCATGGTTACGCTCCAGTCGGCCAAGATTTCAAACAGAGTGGTAGGAAGCCATAGTTTTCGTATGATAGGTCTAGGGATGGTAACTCCAACGCCTCTAGGCTAATGAAGTGCGGCAAGTGAGGCGCACCAGATCACTTCACTACCCAGTGCAAGGAATCAGACATCATCTGCTTTAGGTGTGGCAAGCCGGGCCACATTGGTCGGAATTATGGAGAAGAAAAGTCAGAGCCTCCAAGTGTTAGCAAGAGTCAGCAGTCTCAGGCTAATCGATTGAAGACCACTGGAAGAGTCTTTACTCTTAGTGGAGCTAAGGCCTCCGAGTCTGAGGACTTGATTCAAGGTATGTGCTTAATTGATGGAACTCCTTTAACTGTATTGTATGACTCGGGTGCTACGCACTCGTTTATATCACATGATAGGGTCAAGAGTTTAAATTTTCCTGTTACCTTTCTTGAGTATGATTTGATTGTTTCTACTCCTACAAATAAGCCTGTTCTTACTTCTCATGCATGCAAGAACTGTCATATCACCATTAATGGTAGAACCTTTATTGTGAATCTTGTATGCATACCTTTAAAAGATCTTGATGTCATTCTTGGCATGGACTGTTTGTCTTCCAACCACGTCCTTCTGAATTGCTTTGATAAAACCATAATTTTTGAAACTCATGTGGAGTCTAAGAACCCAATCTTTCTATCTGCCAACCAAGTCAAAGCTTCGATGAAAGACGAAGCCCAAGTGTTCATGATGTTGTCTTCCCTGGAAGTAGAGAGCCCTCCTGATGTCGGAAGTATGCCTGTTGTACGGGAATTTCCTGAAGTGTTCCCGGGGGATGTTTATAACTTGCCCCCAGAGACAGATGTGGATTTTACCATAGACTTAGTGCCTGGCACCGGACCAATATCCATAGCGCCCTATAGAATGTCTCCTCTAGAGCTAGCTGAGTTGAAGGAATAGTTAGAAGATCTTATCCAGAAGCAGTTTATTAGGCCTAGCGTATCCCCATGGGGAGTGCCAGTGTTGCTAATAAAGAAGAAGGATGGCAGTATGAGGTTGTGTGTCGACTATTGACAGCTCAACAAGGTGACCATTAAGAATCGGTATCCCCACCCTAGGATTGATGATCTTATGGATCAGTTGATCGAAGCTTGCGTTTTCTCAAAGATAGATTTGAGGTCAGGGTACCATCAGATTCGGGTTAAGTCTGAGGACATCCCGAAGACAGCGTTTAGGACGCGTTATGGTCACTACGAGTACTTGGTTATGCCATTTGGTGTGACCAATGCTCCTGCTGTGGTCATGGACTACATGAACAAGACCTTTCACCCTTACTTGGATAAATTTGTGGTGGTTTTCATAGATGACATCTTAGTGTACTCCAAGACCAAGGAGGAACATGACGAACACCTGAGGGTTGTCTTGCAGACCCTTAAGGAGAAGCAGTTGTATGCTAAGTTGTCTAAGTGTGAGTTTTGGTTGGAGGAGGTGAGTTTCTTAGGACATGTCATCTCTAAAGGTGGGATAGTCGTTGACCCGGCTAAGGTTGAGACGGTGCTCCAGTGGGAAGCGCCGAAGTCAGTAACCGAGATTAGGAGTTTCTTGGGTTTAGCAAGGTACTATAGGAGGTTTATAGAAGGCTTCTCTAAGTTAGCTTTACCCTTAACCAGTCTCACCAAGAAGGGACAGCTGTTTGTGTGGGACTCCAAGTGTGAGGAAAGTTTCCAAACCCTAAAGGATAGGCTAACATCAGCACCAGTGTTAGTTTTACCAGATCCTAGTAAACCTTTCGTAGTTTACTGCGATGCTTCGAAGAAAGGTTTAGGTGGAGTGTTGATGCAAGATGGTAAGGTAGTGGCTTATGCTTCTAGCCAGTTGAAAACCCATGAGAAGAACTACCCCACCCATGACCTAGAATTAGGAGCTGTGGTATTTACCTTAAAGATCTGGAGGCATTACCTTTATGGAGCGAAGTTTGAGGTCTTTAGTGATCATAAGAGTCTGAAGTATCTCTTTGATCAAAAGGAGTTGAATATGAGGCAGCGTAGGTGGATGGAGTTTTTAATGGATTATGAGTTTGATCTAACCTACCACCCAGGAAAGGCCAATGTAGTGGCGGATGCTTTAAGTATAAAAAAATTGCACGTCTCCGCTTTAATGGTTAGGGAGATGGATCTGATCGAGGAGTTTAGAGACCTGAGTTTAGCTTAGGAAGTTACCCCTAAGAGCATTAGGCTTGGAACCTTGAAGGTTACCAACAGTTTGATGGATCAAGTTAGAGAGGGTCAAAAGTTAGACCAGATTCTCTTAGATCAGGGAGAGTTGCTCGCTCAGGGGAGAAACCTTAGTTTCCAGGACGGAAGTGATGGAGTTTTGAGGTTCAAAGATAGAGTCTGTATACCAGATGTCCCGGAGCTTAGAAAGTTGATCCTTGAAGAAGGACATAGGAGTGGACTGAGTGTGCACCCAAGTGCCACTAAGATGTATCAGGATCTTTAGCGTATGTTTTGGTGGCCTGGGATGAAGAAAGATGTGGCTGAGTTTGTGTATGCTTGTTTAGTGTGCCAAAAGGCTAAGATAGAACACTAGAGACCAGCAGGAAAGTTACAACCGTTAAGTATCCCAGAATGGAAATGGTGGGATAGTATTTCCATGGATTTTGTATCTGGACTCTCTAGGACTCCAGCTGGTTTTGAGGCAATCTGGGTTGTTGTGGATAGACTGACTAAGTCCACCCATTTCATCCCTATGAACATGGAATACTGTTTGGAAAAGTTGGCCCAGTTGTACATCAAAGAGATAGTTAGGCTACATGGTGTACCTTCTAGCATAGTTTCGGATAGAGACCCGAGGTTTACCTCTAGATTTTGGAATAGTTTACAAGAGGCTTTAGAAACCAAGCTTAGGCTAAGTTCAGCTTATCACCCACAGACTGATGGTCAGTCTGAGAGAAACCATCCAGTCCTTAGAGGACTTGCTTAGAGCTTGTGTGCAAGAACAGTCGGGTAGTTGGGACAAGTTTTTGCCCCTGATAGAGTTCACCTACAACAAT
The DNA here is from genome assembly GCA_035048595.1 of Echinosophora koreensis. Classification (NCBI taxonomy): domain Eukaryota; kingdom Viridiplantae; phylum Streptophyta; class Magnoliopsida; order Fabales; family Fabaceae; genus Echinosophora; species Echinosophora koreensis. Next base: position 226,795 of record JAPCYP010000214.1, read on the forward strand.
AGTTTCCATTCCAGTATTGGGATGGCACCTTATAAAGCTCTTCATGGGAGGAGATGTAGGACACCCTTATGTTGGAGTGAACCTGGTAATAGTGTTGCGTTAGGACCCGAGGTAGTGCAAGAGACCACGGAAAAAGTGAGGATGATTCAGAAAAAGATGAAAGTAGCACAAAGTAGGCAAAAGAGCTACCATGACAAAAGGAAGAAGGCACTCGAATTCCAGGAAGGTGACTATGTATTCTCGAGAGTTACCCCGACAACTGGGGTTGGTAGAGTGATGAAAGCAAGGAAACTTACTCCTAGATTCATTGGTCCTTACCAAATTTTGGAAAGAGTCGGCGAAGTTGCCTACCAAATAGCCTTACCACCATTCTTGTCCAATCTTCATAGTGTCTTTCATGTGTCTCAACTCAAAAAGTATGTTCATGACCCTAGTCACATGATAGTCCCCGATACCATACAATTATAAGGGAACTTGACTTTTGAGGCATTACCACTTCGAGTTGAGGATAGGAGGGTGAAGCATCTAAGAGGCAAAGAGATTCCCTTGGTCAAAGTCATTTGGAGTGGGGCTACTGAGGAAAGTGCTACATGGGAGCTGGAAAGCAATATGATGGAGTCGTATCCGCACATTTTCAACCGAGATGAGTAGAAATTTCGAGGACAAAATTTTTATAAGGGGTGGAATTGTAACACCCACTTTTCGTTAAGTGCTTTTTGTATGCCTTGTTTGTTAGGGAGTTTTAGAACGAGCTAAGTAGGGTTTTGTTGGAAAATCCCTTCCTTAGGCTTGTGTCTTGTGACTTCCTGAGTCATAAGCACGACCGTGCTCAACAGAGAGCACGACCGTGCTCATTGGGTTAGCGTGTCTCGCTGACGCTAAGTTTGAGCACGCCCTTGCTCAACAGTGAGCACGCCCGTGCTCAACAGTGAGCACACCCGTGCTCAAGTGCAAACCGCACCTCGTAGGTGCTAAGTCAAGCATGCCCGTGCTCAAGGAGGAGCACGACCGTGCTCGGGTCTGTGCCTTTATAAGCAGAACAATGATCGAGGGTTTACATCATAAACCCTATTTTGGCAACAGCAGCCAACCTTAGTGCGGCAGCAACCCTTTCTTTCCCTAATTTCTCTAAACCTTTTCCATTGTTAGAGCTTTAGAGACCCTTGGGAGTGTCTAGTTCGTCAGTGCCAATCGGTATAGGTAACGGTTCCTTCTCTTTTGGTTTCCTTTTCTATTTCTAGATTGGAAACTAATTGATTGATGTTCTTGTTTGACCAAGGCTTGGAAGCAGACTGAGCCGCTTGAGGGAATGTGACCGGTTTGCCGTTTAGAGTTTTGTTGTGGAATCTTCATACCAAGTATAGGGAGAAGGACAGTGTAGACATTAGGCAAGGGGACGTAAGATGAGAGGTTCCCATAACCCTGTTATATGTTGTTGTAAATGTTATAATGTCATGTTATGTTTGATTATGACTATGCCTAAATTATTGTTGATGCCATGTTCTGTGTGGCTGTATGAGTTAATTGTTTATATGTATAGTTGGAATAATTGGTATGCCTATTTGTTATAATCGTTGAATTGTTCATGATGTGGTATGCCTATTAATTTGTCTTATGCCATGAGTTTTGGTTGAATTGGTATGAATACCTATGTTACGAATGTTGTTGTTATGATATGGATTATAATAATTATGTTGGCTGAATATGATGTTGATTGAGTGACGATGTAGTTGTTACGTCAAACACATTAATAAGACCCTAATTAGATTTAATTAGGACTCTTAGTTAACATAGGAATTAAGGGATTAATTCCCCAATGCTTCATAAAACATGAACTGTTAGTGAGAGGTGAGGATTGATCCCCAATGGATTAGTATTAGGATTCGATTTTAGAGTGTTTAGGGAGGTTTTAGTCCAAGAACAAGTTGAATATGCCCAGAACAGTACGGCTGGCCCAGGAGCACGGCCGTGCTGAACAGGGAGCAAACCCTGTTGGAACCAAGTATTTTTGGATTAAATAATCTCTAAGTTTTGATGTTAACAAAAAGGATTAAATTTGTATGGCAAAGTGTTAGTTAAGAATCTAACAAGTTTCATCTAGTCTTACAGGGTATTCGAAGTTTTATAACTTAAGGAAATCTCTAAAGAGTTCTATCCGCGTCCAACCGGGTAGACAAGCCTTTCAAATATAAATGGTATATTTAATTATGAGAATATGCTTAAGTAGACGGAATATAGAACAATACCTATAGACGAGCTCTTAACTAAACTGAATGGACGAGCTTGAGTGCCACATCAGCAGGCGCAAATCTAAGCTATTCACCTATATATAGCAAGTCCAAAGACTTGATTGTAGACGAGCAAATTTTTGCCATGTCACTGGACGAGATAAATAGAATTTTTAGCTATGAGCGTATAGACGCACTACTCTAAGTAGACGAGCTCTTCTTTGCTATGCATACTTATTATAATCAGAATAACTATCTCGACCAAATATTTATTTCAAATGATTGATATTTATCTAAGTATATGTTGGTCCTTCTTATTTGTTATTAACGGTTTTATTGTCTTGTTTCTTTGAGAGGGACATAGTACAAATAAGGAATGCAAAAAGCAAAGTAGTACAATGCAAAACGACTTGTACCCTGTCACCTTTAACGCTGGAATAGCTGGAATTTGTACAAGGAAGGCATGACAGTTTTTCAAGTTGCATTTGCTCAGAGGTGTGCCCGTTTCATGCAAGAATGTTGACATATAGTACAATGGCCACAAAGCATGCTGAGTCACAACGGATATTATACTCTTGATTCTATCCCTAAACGGGAAAATTTAAATTGAACCTTTGAAGAACTTGAAGAGAAGAGCAAGGTCTCTATAAGTAGAAGACCTAGACTTTTGAAGAAGATGTTCTTTTGCGCATATACAGAATTCTCAAGAAAACTCTTACGAGCCCAACATTCTTTATTCTTTCAAAAGTAAAAGTCTGTAATACCTTAGCTTGAATATTGTCATAATATTCAACTGATCTTAAACTTTCATATCCTCACACATAGTGAGTTAGAAGATCAAAAAGAAACCAAATCTCTTTGTTAGAGGTAGAGCCGTGAAAGGGCTTGGTAAGAAAGGAATACTTGTAAGCCTGGAGAAGGTGTTTGAAATACTTGCTGTAATCTCTTTGGAGAATAGTGGAGAAAAACCTTCAAGTAGAAGGGACTGGACATAGCTCTTGTTGGAAGAGAGTGAACCAGGATAAAACATCTTGTGTGAATTTTCTAATCCCTTATCTCTTCAGTTTTATTTGTTTATACTAACTGTGGGGATTTGAACTTGATTTTGTTAAGCTTTCAAAAGTTTGTTTTTCTGTGTGTTTGCCTCTGCCTCTTTAGCTTTGTGTGAGAAAAACTGTTCTTGAAAAGATTGTTTTCGAAAATATTAACAACACAAATTCAACCCCCCCCCCCCCCCCTCTCTTGTGTTTGCCTGTGTCACTTCAGTTGGTATCAGAGCTCAGCCTCGAAAGGGTTGAGCATCTAACAAGTGCTGAGGAAGTACGATCCAACAACCATGGATGCAGAAGGACAAGCTATCAACAGACCTCCACTCTTTGATGGAACTGGGCACGACCATGGCTGCTCCATCTTCACATCTTCACCTCCATTCAAGAAGCTAAGAATCTGAACACTCTTTCTCTGGAAGAGCTTCTAGGGTCACTAAAAGTTCATGAGCTTGAACTAAGTGAAGAAGACAACTCCAGAAAGGGAAAGTCCATTGCCTTAAAGGCAAACAAAGCCAGTTCTTCAAAAGTTCTTAAAGCTGCTGAATCTTCAGATGATGCTGAACCTTTAGACAGTGATGAAGGATCAGATGAAGATGAATTATCTTTCATCTCCAGAAAGATACAACACATGTGGAGAAAGAAATGTAACTTCAAAAGAAAGCAGTTCAACAAGAAGTTTTCTAAGGAGAAATCAGACTCCAAAGAAAAAGGTCCACCCCTATGCTTTGAATGCAAGATGCCTGGTCATTTCAAAGCTGACTGTCCTGAGTTGAAAGATAAAAAGAAGTTCTTCAACAAAAAGAAGGGCTTAATGGCTACATGGGAGGACTTGGACTTATCCTCATCAGATGAGGAAGACGAAGCTGAGGAAGAGGCAAACATTTGCCTCATGACTGACACATCATCAGAGAATGAGTACACTGATGATGATGAGGTAACAGATTCTGATCCGTCTACACTCAAAAATGCCTTTGATGAATTACTGCATGACTCATCCATACTATCTCATGAATACAAAAGTCTTAAAAGAAGTTTGCAAAATTAACAAGAGAATATGATAGAGTCTGTATTGAAAAACAAACCTTAGCTCAAGAAAATGATAAGTTAAGATCAGAGAATGTCAGTCTAACTGACAAACTTGAATGTGAGCCTAACAATTCTTGTGAAGTTGCAAAACTAAAACAAGATGTAACATACTTGACAGACACTCTGTCAAAATTTGTAGGAGGCTCTGATAAGTTAAGTCTTATTCTAAGATACTCTAGGTCACCATATGATAAATCTGGACTTGGTTATGACAAGGAGAAGCATGAGGCATCTCACAATAAGTCAAAACCATATGCAGCAAGAGCTTCAAAAGCTCCAGCTAGAGTATGCTAAAGCCAAGTCAGGCCCGTCCAACACCTTTTGCAAAGTGTGTGGAAAAAGTGGGCATTCTACATATAGATGCATACATAACAGGCATACTAAACATTCTCGTCCAATGAAAACTAACATGAAAGGACCCAAGTCATTTTGGGTACCTAAGGACAAGATAATACCTGTTGCAGATTTGCTTAACAACAGGAAAGAAACAACATCCTGGTACTTGGACAGTGGGTGCTCACGTCACATGACGGGAGAAAAGTATATGTTCCAAGACCTTAGACATAAGGATGGTGGCTGGGTGACATTTGGAGGAAACCAGAAAGGAAAGATCACTGGTATAGGTAAAATTGGTAAATCCTTTTCCCTCCATTGATAATGTTCTTTTAGTGAATGGTTTAAAACATAATCTGCTGAGCATAAGTCAATTATGTGATAGTGGATATGATGTTTCTTTTAATAAGAACATGTGTATGTCAAGAAAAATGATGGATCAATTTATTCACTGCTAAGAGGCAAAACAATTTGTATAAAATTGACTTGGAGGACCTCTCAAATCAAAGTGTCTCATGTTTAGTGTCCATTGAAGATGAGCGATGGATTTGGCATAAAAGGCTAGGTCATGCAAGCTTGAGATTAATCTCAAAGCTAAATAAGCATAACCTCGTGAGAGGATTACCAAACCTTAAGTACAAATCTGATGCTCTCTGTGATGCATGTCAAAGGGAAAACAAGTCAAAGGTTCTTTTGAATCTAAGAATGTTGTTAGTACCAAGAGACCACTAGAACTGCTACCTTGATCTTTTTGGTCCAACAAGGACTGCTTCTATCAGTGGTAAGAAATATGGTCTACACTAGATGGACATGGGTTATGTTCCTTGCTCACAAGGATGAGTCCTTCAAGGTCTTTTCTATTCTGCAAACGTGTACAGAATGAAAAAGGCATGTGTATCACTTCAATCAGAAGTGACCATGGGGGAGAGTTTGAAAATGAGCTATTTCTTAAGTTCTGTGAAGATAGTGGTATTCTTCACAATTTCTCAATACCTAGAACACCACAGCAAAATGGTGTGGTAGAAAGAAAGAACAGATCTCTTCAAGAGATGGCTAGAACTATGCTCAATGACAACTCTGTCCCTAGACACTTCTGGGCTGAAGCTGTTAATACTGCCTGTTACATTCAGAACAGAATATACATAAGACCAATCTTGAATAAGACTCCTTATGAATTGTGGAAGGAACGAAAACCCAACATTTCATATTTTCATCCTTTCGGTTGTAAATGCTATATTCTTAACACTAAAGATCAACTTGGTAAGTTTGATGCAAAAGTAGACAATGGAATCCTGTTAGGATTTTCTGAAACATCAAAAGGCTTTAGAGTATATAATTCTAGAACTCTAGTAGTAGAAGAATGTATACATGTTAAGTTTGATGACAAGCAGCCTGATAAGAAATTATCAGAGCTAGATGAAGCTTTTGCAGATCTTGATTAAACATCTCAGAGAGACAACAGAAGTAAAAGCTGATGATCAAGTTGAAGACACTCCTCAACAACCAGAAACATCTACCTCTCAACAAGACAATGTTCAGAGATCTTGGCATTTCAAGAATTATCATCCACCAGATCAAATCATTGGAAATCCAAGTGATAAGCTAGAACCAGATCAACCTTCAGAGAGCAGGAAGATACTGCATTAGTCTCTGAATTGGAACCAAAGACAGTAGACGAGGCTCTGCTGGACAATGGCTGGATTTTAGCAATGCAAGAAGAACTAAATCAGTTTGAGAGAAGTGATGTCTGGACTCTGGTACCCTACCTAAAGATAAATCTGTTATAGGAACAAAATGGGTTTACAGAAACAAGCTTGATGAGAATGGTAAGGTTGTCAGAAATAAAGCAAGATTAGTTGCACAAGGTTACTCTCAAGAAGAAGGTATAGATTACACTGAAACCTTTGCACCTGTTGCTAGATTAGAAGCAATTAGAATTTTACTTTCATTTGCTGCACATCATAATAATGCTTTTTCAAATGGATGTAAAAAGTGCTTTTCTTAATGGCTTTATCAATGAATAAGTGTATGTAATGCAACCTCCGGGTTTTGAAAGTGAAACCCAACCTGAACATGTATATAAGCTTAAGAAAGCTTTATACGGCCTAAAACAAGCCCCAAGAGCTTGGTATGATAGGCTAAGTTCATTTCTGATGGATAATGGCTTTAATAGAGGAAAGGTTGATACAACCTTGTTTAGAAAGTCAATTAAATCCAATTTCATAGTAGTACAAATTTATGTTGATGATATTATATTTGGTGCTACTAATGAATCTCTGTGCAAAGAATTCTCAAAGTTAATGCAGAAAGAATTTGAAATGAGCATGATGGGAGAACTCAAGTTCTTTCTTGGACTACAAGTTAAACAAACTATGGACGAGGTGTACATCCATCAAACTAAGTACATACAAAGTATACAACTCCTAAAGAAGTTCAAGATGGATGATGCAAACCAATGAACACTCCTATGCATCCCACGTCCATACTGAACAAAGATGATAAAGAGAAAAAGGTAGACCAAAATATATAGAGGTATGATAGGATCTCTTCTATATCTTACTGCGTCCAGACCTGATATTATGTTCAGTGTTTGTTTATGTGCTCGATTTCAATCTGATCCTAGAGAATCTCACTTATCAGCAGTTAAAAGAATATTTAGATATTTAAAAGGTACTACTAATCTGGGTTTGTGTTTAAGAAAATGAAGATTACAGATTAGTTGGCTTTTGTGATGCTGACTATGCTGGAGATAGAATTGAAGAAAGAGTACCAGTGGAGGATGTCACTTCATTGGAGCTAATCTTGTCTCATGGTCAAGCAAAAGACAAAGTACCATTGCTTTATCAATTGCTGAAGCTGAGTATATTTCAGCTGCAACTTGCTGCTCACAACTTCTATGGATCAAACACCAATTGGAGGACTACAATGTGTTTGTAAGTAGTATTCCACTTATGTGTGATAATACTGCTGCAATTAATCTATCTAAGAATCCAATACTGCATTCTAGGGCTAAGCACATAGAGATCAAACATCATTTCATAAGAGATTATGTGCAAAAAGGTGTTTTTGATATTCAATTTGTAGATACTGACCATCAATGGGCAGATATCTTTACTAAACCTCTTGCTGAGGACAGATTTATTTTTATTAGAAAACCTCTTAACATGTTATTTGTGGATTAATTGTGTTATTCATGCTTGAGAAATTCTGTTATTGATGTATGACTTACAAGCTTATTACATGATTTTAAATGCGTGTCCATTGCATACCGCGTCCATTGTTTTTGTACCGCGTCCACTGCATGTCGTATCCATACTGTATTGTTGCTTGAACCCGTCCACACTCACATTATTTATTAACTGCATTTATTTTGTCTAAAGACAAATTTATTTTATATTCTCTCTCTGCTGAGTCAGTATTTCTTTTTAATCCTTTTTAATTTATTTCCAAAAGAAAACCCTTTGGAATTCAAAACCTTTAAAACTAAAACCCTTCCCTCTGAGGAAACTTTACGTTAACCTTCGTCTTCAAACTTACTTCAACTCTCTGTTTTTGACTTGCAAAACCCTAACCTTCATTCTTCAACCATGGCCACCTCAACTAAAACTTTCGATGTTGAAAAACTGAATCTTGCCATTGAACATCATTTCGACTTCGGGATTCTGAAAGATTACAACCTAGATGTAAGCAAGTTCATTACTGCCGCTGGCTGGGACGGCATGTTTGTTGAAAGGGTTTCCATTTATCCAGACCTGATTAGGGCATTTTGGAGGAACCCTCAGGTGTCAGTGCTGAAATTTCTGCAACAGTAGTTGGGAAAGAATTGTGGTCTCTGAGAAGACCATCGCTGATGCAATAACTGCCCTCAAGAAGGAGAAGTTATTACTGAATCGTGGGAGAAGGACCTTGGTGGTTCTGAAGTATAGCCGCCTTGTTATGAGACAAGATACTGTAAGAAATCACTCATGGAAATCTGTAGAGATGAAGGATGATGTTCGTATTCTTCATCAAATGTTGAATAAGGTGATTCTGCATAAAGTGGGGTCAAAGGACAATCTTTCTGCCCTACACAAATTCTGCCTTTGCCATTTGATTACAGAGACTAAATCAACCTTCCAAGAATTCTGTATGGAAGATTCAGAGATGCAATAGTCACAAGGAAGAAGATCTTGGAATCCCTTACTGCCACTTGCTATCAAAATTTTCAAGTCTCAGAAGCTGATGATTTTACTCTGCCAAGCCAACTGAGGAGCAAGAAAGGATTCTGACACAAAAGTGCATGTGCACTGCTATCTTTGGCAAGATGAACATTGCAATATGAATCTGAGCACCTACACAGCTATTGCCCTAGCTAAGCAGGAAGAATTGCTCAAGGTTAAAGAGGAACAGATTCAACAAAAGTCCTAGGAATGAAGAGGACATTCAGAAGGAAAACTGTAGCTGTTAGGACAAGAGCTCCTAAAAAGCCTGCAGCTGGCATTGTTATCAGGGAACCCACTGCAGAGGTCCCTCAACCTGCAAGAGCTCAGAAAAGGACAAGAAGCTTGATCCTTTCTCACAATGAGGATGATGATGAAGATGATGAGGACAGAGTTCCTATCAGTGCTATCCTCAAGAAGCAAAAGGCTGTCAGTGCTGCTGTTCCTACTAGAAGACAGCAACCTCAGAGAAGAGCCAAGTCTGCCATGGCTACTGAGGTAACTATCCCTGCTAATGATCATGTTCAATTAGCAGTAGAAGCGTCTGTAAATCAACCAGTTAACCTTGATAATGTATATATCCCCTCACCACCCTCACCTCAACGACAAATAGCCTCACCACAACAACCACAATTCCCACCTTTGATCTCTGAGGATGATCCCTAGTTTCACCAACTAGATGATGGTATTATCCTTGGTGCTCTTTTCCCCAAAATGAAAAAGATACCATTCCCATACACTCCTCCTTCTGAATTTTATAATGGCATGTCTGAATCACTGGCCAAAGTTAAGAGGGACTGGAGGATTCTTTACCATACTCATGAACCACAACCAGTTTCAACCAGACCCTGGTATCCATTACCAGAATATGAGTTTGAACCTAATGTAGTTGTAAAACCTTGGTATAAACCCCACCCTGACATTCCCAAAGGCCCTCCTCCATCCAAAATGTTTAACAGACTTGGACCCTTAGTCACTCACCTACCACAAAACAAATTTCCACCTAGAAAGATCTACCCAAATCTTGTCAGATACCCTCCCTTCAAACCTTTCACTGATGGTGTACAGAGGCACATCATATCTGATTGGTCTAAGGATCCTGCCAAAAAGAACCTACATGATGTAATTTACAAAAGGTCTAGATCCTATAGACATGTTCCCTTCATCATGGATAAGAATACAAAGTGGAAGACTTTCGTCCATCCTAGTGAATATGGCAAGGCAGCTGACATCAAAGATTATTTCATGTATGTCATGCTGAAGACTGAATTTGAGCTCTTCAGGGATGTACGGGCTGCCAATTTTGTACCCATGACTTGGTTAAATCATTCTTATAAAACCAAGATTGGAGTCCAGCCAAGAATGATATGTCCAAGACTGCCTATGATTGATCTCAACAAGGACAAGAACAGGAAGAAGGAAAGGTTCACTGGAAAAATGCCCTTCCCAGAGTCCTGCTTGATCAAGCCAGATGATGTTAAGGACACAGATCAAAACATCATTGACTACTGGCTGACACAACCCATTGAGGATGTTAGAGAAGATGTAGCTGTTGATATCTGGAGAAAACACATTGTAAAATGTACAGCAGAAGCATCTACATCTGGCTTTTCCTCTGAGCAGAAAAATTTCATCCCTAAGTTCATCCCTACCATAAGTCCAATCTATGTAGAAGATGAAGTCCACTGGGCTAAAGAACTGCCTACACCAATTCTGCAAATCACAGACTCTCCTCCACCATCACCACCTTCTGAGCACACAGAAGAAGAAATAATTGTTGAAGACTCTGGCATGGAGATTGACTCTGTTGCACCAGTTATTGCTAATGAGGAAGTTGCTGAATCTGGGTCTAGACCAAGCACTTCTAGAAAGTCAACATCTCAACCATTAGTTCACTGTCATTCATCCAGAGAAACCTCAGACTTCAAGAGCTCTTGACACTGTTCCCAGTCAAGCTCATGCTCAGGAGAGTGTTGAAAGCTCAAGACCACCACTCTCACTGCCTCCAAATTTTGAAGAAATCATTGGCAGAATTGTAGAGGAAATAGTCAAAGCTGAGGTGAAAGAGCAGATAAAAGAATAAGTTGCAGAAGCTCTGGCTCCCACCAATGTGATGATGAACCAGATGATGAGCATTATGCTCAGTTTTCAACAAAGCCAGAACCTGCCAACCCAAGTCCCTGCCCCCTCCACAAAATTCAAATCCAAACCCACCTCCTCCACTCCTCCATCTTCTTAGGCCTTTCTTTTGTTTTTGTATTCTTACTGACAATGATGGTCCACTTTCCCACCTTTTTGTCTGATGACAAAAAAGGGGGAAATGGAGTGAGAGAATTAAATTTTATATATATATGAAAGTCAGTTTTTGAATCTATTCTTTGTCTGCATATGTATGTGTGTCACTTGTCTTATATGATTACATAGTTATTATTTTTATGCTTCTGTCTGATGCCTTTGTCTGATAAGTAGTTCTGCTGATATGATAAGTAATATGTTATATATACTTATCTGTTCATATCTTATTCCTTTTTATATTCATGTTAAGTTTTGAATGCTTTGTCTTAGGGGGAGCTTTGTAAGCTTTCTCAGACTTTGTGCATTCAAATTTAATTAGTTTTTGTCATCATCAAAAAGGGGGAGATTGTTGGAACCAAAGTATTTTTGGATTAAATAATCTCTAAGTTTTGATGTTAACAAAAATGATTAAATTTGTGTGGCAAAGTGTTAGTTAAGAATCTAACAAGTTTCATCTAGTTCGAAGTTTTATAACTTAAGGAAATCTCTAAAGAGTTCTATCCGTGTCCAACCGGGTAGACGAGCCTTTCAAATATAAATGGTATATTTAATTATGAGAATATTCTTAAGTAGAAGGAATATAGAACAGTACCTACAAACGAGCTCTTCACTAAACTGAATGGATGAGCTTGAGTGCCACATCAGCAGACGCAAATCTAAGCTATTCACCTATATATAGCAAGTCCAAAGACTTGATAGTAGACGAGCAAATTTTTGCCACGTCACTGGACGAGCTAAATAGAATTTTTAGCTATGAGCATATAGACGCACTACTCTAAGTAGACGAGCTCTTCTTTGCTATGCATACTTGTTATAATCAGAATAACTATCTCGACACATAGAAATATTTATTTCAAATGATTGATATTTATCTTAGTATATGTTGGTCCTTCTTATTTGTTATTAACGGTTTTATTGTCTTGTTTCTTTGAGAGAGATATAGTACAAATAAGGAATTGCAAAAAACAAAATAATACAATGCAAAACGACTTGTACCCTGTCACCTTTAACGCTGGAATCTGTACAAGGAAGGCATGACAGTTTTTCAAGTTACATTTGCTCAGAGGTGTGCCAGTTTCATGCAAGAATGTTGACATATAGTACAATGGCCACGAGCATGCTGAGTCACAACGGATGTTATACTTTTGATTCTATCCCTAAACGGGAAAATTCAAATTGAACCGTTGAAGAACTTGAAGAGAAGAGCAAGTTCTCTATAAATAGAAGACCTAGACTTTTGAAGAAGATGTTCTTTTGCGCATATACAGAATTCTCAAGAAAACTCTTACGAGCCAACATTCTTTTATTCTTTCAAAAGCAAAAGTCTGTAATACCTTAGCTTGAATATTGTCATAATATTCAACTGATCTTAAACTTTCATATCCTCACACATAGTGAGTTAGAAGATCAAAAGAAACCAAATCTCTTTGTTAGAGGTAGAGCCTGAAGAAGCTTGGTAAGAAAGGAATTCTTGTAAGCCTGGAGAGGTGTTGAATACTTGCTGTGATCTATTTGGAGAATAGTGGAGAAAAACCTTCAAGTAGAAGGGACTGGACGTAGTTCTTGGTTGGAAGAGAGTGAACCAGGATAAAACATCTTGTGTGAATCTTCTAATCCCTTATCTCTTCAGTTTTATTTGTTTATACTAACGGTGGGGATTTGAACTTGATTTTGTTAAGCTTTCAAAAGTTTGTTTTTCTGTGTGTTTGCTTCTGCCTCTTTATCTTTGAGTGAGGAAACTGTTCTTGAAAAGGTTTTTTTCGAAAAATATTAACAAACACAATTCAACCCCCCCCCCCCCCCCCCTTCTTGTGTTTGCCTGTGTCAACTTCACGCCTGTGCTCCTAGTTACATTCTGGAAGGCAGGCCGCACATTCAGCACGACCGTACAGGACAGTGAGCACGACCGTGCTTCACTTAAGTGACAGCATGACCGTGCTGGGGTGAGCACGTCCGTGCTCCCCTTATTGGTCAAAATCTGAGATTAAAGGAATTAAGGGGTGTTTCACCCCAAATGTCCCCAATAATGTGGTAAGACACCAATCGAATAATGATGAGTTAGATAACTTAATTAAAGATTAATTAAGATAAACAAAATAATAAGTTGGTTATGCCGGTACCTGTTGGGTTACCGCACGTTGATAAGCTTTGGTGCTTTTTGGCCAAAGTGCCCTCGATGCTTTTTGGCCAAGGCATTGATGAGTTGAACCTTGGTGCTTTTTGGCCAAGACGTTGATGTTGACGTTGTTGATGATGGTGATAAGTCTTGGGTGATTATTGGCCCAAGCAAAGGAGGTGGTTGCCTTGTTTGTTGTTGTATTCAAACATTCATACGTTGAAGTTGTTAGTTGGGGAAATTCAACATAGGGGAGGTCGTCCTAGAGTTCGACAATCTGGCCAAGTCTTGGGAGGTTCACCCAAGGTTTGGTGAACTGCCGGCGTTAGTGCTTTTATAGCCAATGAGGATATGTAACTCCGAAGTTGCCTTCCTGAGATAGTTTGGATTCACGTGCATAATGGAGTAGCGGAGTAGTGTTGCACCGCATAGCATTCGTTGGTTGATTTAATATGTTTGATATAACTATATGTTGATGGTAAATGTTGTATGATGATAAATGCTATGTATGTGATGTATGAACATCTTGCTTAACTACTCTATGCCAATGTGTTTACATGTTTTCTTACTCCCCGTTTTCTGTTTCTGTTATGGCATGTATCTCTCTTGTATAGAGGACGGTGAGCAGCCAGTGGAGAAGTGACTCTGAGGAGCAGCGACTCTAGTTAGGATGTTTAGTTTATAGTTGTTGTTAGTTTTCATTTTCAGTTGTATTCCTAGGATTTTATTCCGGAACGGTTATACCAGCTTTGTATGTGACATCGGGGTTGGGTTATTTTTTTTGTTTTGTTTTATGCTTTATCTTTTTAGAATTATGTTCTTTCGGTGTTAATTATTACAATGTGGTACCTTTTATCCAAGTTTTATTTTAATCAAATAAATGTATGTTTTTAAATTACCTCTTTTAAGTAAATGTTTTATATTAATATGCGGGGTAGAAGAGTGTCTCAAAGATTACACCAATAAGAACAATTACACCACCAAAAATCAAAAGAATTAAGTACAATCCACAATGAACAAATACACTTAAAGAACAAGTGAAAGAAATATTATAAGTCAAAAAATGAATATTACAAGGACCTCACCACTCACTCACCATTCACTCAAAGATTGCCACTCGTATATATCACTCAATGTAGACTTTTACACGTGATTTCTCTCTTGTCTCTTTCCACTCAAGAGTTTCCTCCACAAGGAGTCTACAAGTTGAAACAAGATCTCAACAATTAGTCTCCATTAAACAAGTGAAAAATCAACCAATAGGCAATCAATTCAAAGAGGTCAAGAATGATGAAAACTACTAATACAAAACTAATGGAGTTTATAAGACAGGCAAGAAAAGGTTCAAGAAGAATTGGAAACTCAAATTGATGTGACGAAGACAAGTCAAAAATGTTCAACAAATTCAAGCAAGATCAATTCAAACTCATTTCAAATTCTAGATCCATGACCACAATTGGATTCAAATTACTTTTCATCATTCAATTCTTGTGGTAAATGGCACCACTAGCATGTGAAATTTTCCACATGAATTTGGCTCCAACTCAAAGATCATCATAGAATTTGAAGAAAAAAAAATTGTTCAAAAATTCAAAACAATTGAAGATCAAAGATCTAGCTCTAGATACCATATGATGTGACCAAGGATTGATCACTAAGAATTTAGGATCTTCTTTGATCTAATTGCTCTAAAATTTGAGATCAAACACAATTCAAGCACAATGATATGAAACTTATTCTTCAAGAGAAACAAAAAGAAGTAGAAGAGAAGAACAATTGACATGACTAGAAAATAAAATGCATGAAGTAAATTGCTAGAATTAAAATGCAAGAATTAAAGAATAAAAGTAAAAAATGGAATAGGAAGAATATGAAGGGGAATGATGCCACAAATGCATTCTTCTTGGAGAAGAAGATTAAATTTGATAAGCCAAAGAAGGATTCACCACTTGAATATGGAAATTCAAGATAAGAATCAATGGTTCAACTCATGAATCAAGAAGAGATGAACTCTCTCTCTCTATAGAAATCTCAAGTATGAGAAAACCTTTCAAATGAATTCCAAACTTGCAAAATGAGTTACATGAAGCCTATATATAGATGAGCAAAGTGCTCATCCTCCTCCTAATGAAGCAAATCAGTGCCTCCCTCACTCAGTCCCAAGTGTGGGCTTTGATTTTGGCCCAATGCTTCCTACTCCTATGTTATGGCCCAATAGGCCCAATTCCTAAACTAGTCCTAAGTGCTTTTTGAATAAGCACTTCTATTACATGAACTCTACTCTATACAAAGGTCCTAGTTCCTATCTTTATTACATGAACTCTACTCTATACAAAGGTCCTAAGCCCTATCTCTAACTAGGTATCTTGGACTCTTCTTTAGAGTGTTTTGGACTCTTCTTAGCCTTGACCTTGTCATGGGTCCATGTGAGTCTTCAATGCTTGGTCCTTTGCTTTGTGAATCCATGTTCATATTTTTGTGGGGGGGGGGGGGGGGGGGGATCACTTCCTTGAGAAAACATGTGTTAAAGGTACCCATTTTAATAGTCTTTCCTTGATGAAATGCTATTAAAGGCGAGACACATTTTTTCTTTTCTTTATAAAAAAATAAGGAAAAGATAGCGCAATCTTAAGAAACACTATTAACTTCGTCAAAAATAATGCCCCGAAAAATGCTTTATCTGTTAATTAATTTCTTCTGTGAATAAATTGTTTGAGAAATACAATTTGACAATTATAAATAATATTTGGGGTTTATGCCTGAGAATTCTATCGGATTCGAATTAAAAAACGTAGATAAGAACTGAATTGTGTTTTGACACCCGGTACAGATTACGCTGTAAATTGTAATTCCTTGACCCGGTATATGTCTAAGGAATATAAATCATAAAAATATTGTTTGAGCCTCTTGTGATATTTTTAGGTGAAGACGGTGGAAATATTATTATCTTAATCGGTCCGCTAATTTATTTATTTCGGGACCAGAAATCTCGAAATACATACAACACAAATAAAATTAGATTGTGTTATGACTAACTAAGTTATTACCTCACTTAGTTAGAGTAACTAGACCAATTAGATGACAACTTGTCAACCTTGCCATAAGTGGATAAAGTTCTTTTTCCTTAAATAGTTAATCTCAACCTTTTGTCAAAAATTTAGACAACACATTGTCCTTTTTGTTCAAACACCGTCCGTTCTCTTACACATAATGTATTTCATTTTGAATTAATTTTCACTCCTTAAATCCCTCCAAAACTCGGATGGAACACATACACACACTAAAACACTTAAAACACTTCATTTTTACTTCATTTCATCATCAAAGCTCCAAAACTTCAAGAACAAAACACCAAAACCTCTCTTCTCTCTATTCTCTTCTCTTCTCAAATTCGGCCAAGAGCCCTAGATTAGTATCCAAGTTTGTTTTTTCAACTTCTAAGATCATTTCCTTGATCATCACCATCATCTAAACCTCTTCTATTCCACAAAAATTTCATTTGGAGCACTTTTGTTCTTCATCTTCAAGAACACTTAAGAACATTCATCAAGTTCTTCGCTTTCCAACTGATAGTAAGTCTTCTACACTCTCCTATCTTCCGTTTTAATGTTTAGAATCATGAACACAACTCTCTTAGTTCATGGTTTTTCAAACACAAAGTTTAAACCTTTATGTTCATCTTAGGTTTTTGGACAAATTTCTTCAAGTCATCATCTTTTTTACCACATCATCTTCATCACCATCATCTTAGAAGGTCTATAAGAGATAATGGGGAAGACTAACCACATCATACCATATCTTGGATGTGTGGATGGTTCTCTTTATTTTTATGCCTACTTTAAAGTTTTAAGCTTTAGGGTTTTTAGTTATATTCATTTGGTTGTCTAGAGAACATGTTTTAATATTTTTGTGGGTACTTGTTGTGTGTGATAGTATGATTTCATGCTTGAAAATGTTTTGGTTGAAGAAAACCAAGTCTTTGACCATTTGGTTAGATATTGGATTTTGTACTTGAAAATACGCAAGTATGTGTTTTTATTGTTTATGATGATATGATGATGCATATATGTGAATATGAGTGTTGGTGAATCAAGTCTTCACTTTTGGATGATTAGGGTTTCGGCCAAACTAGGGTTTGAAGGATGAACAACTCCAATTTAAAACACCTAAGTGATTCTAAGCTTAATCATGGACTTTAATGGCTAATGAAACCTAGAAGAAAATGATTGCCAAAGATGCCAAGATGTACTAAGGGTTCTAAAATGGTTTTGATCCATGTTTAGGTAATAGAGGAATTAAATCATGTTCTAGTGGACAAATAAATGAATTTTCATGAGTTTAAACTTATAAGATAAGCAAATGGTGTATAATTGGGCCAAGACAGTAAATGAGGGTTGAGAATGTTTTTAATACTAAACTAGGTGATCTAAGACACCAAAATAAGCCAAGGACTTTTAGGATTAAAGAGTTAATGAAAAGGAATTACCCGATTTTCAAATTTAGAGACTTTTGGCCGATAAATTAGAGTTTTGTATAAGAAATGGTAAAGAATAAACTCAGTGTTTAAGGACTTAAAATGAGTATTAGAATCTAGGGGGTAATGGATTTGACCAAAAATAATCATATTTTGAAGTATTGGGCCTTAGGTCCAAAATCAGGTAAAATGAGGAAAAACTGTTTATAAATCTTTCAAGTGTTTTCCTAAAATTTACTTTGAATGATTTGGTACCAATGTAACTATACCTTAAATCTATTCAAAATGGTTTAGTTTTGGTAAAAAGGTTTTGGCTTTAGACAAAAAGAATTGGTCTCCAAGACTTGTATTTCAAAACACAACCATAAAACCTAAGTCAAAGTGACTTAGAGAAAAGACAAGGACTTAATTATCTATGGTTCATGGTGAAACAAGACCATATTCCATGAAGTATGGATGATTTAATCATCCGTACCTCCATATATTTAATGGAATAAAGATGACGTTTTGTTTACTTATAAGCCAAGCAAAAGGCTCCATATAGAAAAGTGTAATGATAATGATTGTTGGACCCTTGGTCTGACCTCCATAATATGCTTAGAGTTTGGAAATGAGAACCTTAATACATCTTTACACAAACATGAAATAATTGTGTGAGAACTTTAGCTCGGTGTAAAGGGAGCCAGTGATTCGGACCTGAGTACACCAAGCATCTGAAAAGCACATGAATGGATTCTTGCAGAATCACGAAGTTTATCCGGTGGATAGACAAAGTTAAACGCATCGGCATTATTGTCTAAACACATAGTTGATACTATGCTATGTAAGGCCTTTGGGCCTAGGAAGTTGAGCTTGTGCGTGTGACACCATATTTTGTCCTCCCTTTTACATAATATCATAAAATAAAAAAAAAATAAAAACATTAAAAGCAAATAAATAAATAAATTAAATTATAAAATAGAAAATAAAATGGGTTAGCTTTTGGGTTTTTGTAATTGTTGAACCAAAAATAAATGGCAAGAATTGATAGCAATTATTCACCCTTTTAATGGTAATGAAATTCTGATTTAATTCAAATTTAGTCAGTTACAAAAGGAAAGGATTTGTTCAGTTGAAA